>CACKRE030004678.1:66056-76861 GCA_902602495.3 Ectocarpus sp. CCAP 1310/34 | reverse complement strand
CCCCCCCCCAGAAAATCAGAACCGACTTTCCTCTTGCCTTTGGGAAACTTGGCAACGATGGTGCGGCGGTCATTTCCTCTTTTTTTGTCCCTGCGGGAGCGGAAGTTTTACACTCCCTCGTCCCCCTTGTGCCGCTTCCCCTTGACCTCCTCTTCCTGTAGTAGAGACAGCAGGCCGGCGAAAAGCTTGCTAGTACCAGCAGCGGACCCTCCTGCTCGGCTTGACGGGAGGGGGGGGGGGNGGGGGGGGGGGGGGGGGGGGGGGGGGGGGGGGGGGGGGGGGGGGGGGGGGGGGGGGTTCGTGCGTGTAAGCAGAGGGGCACAGAAAGGGGAAGGTCGCGGTTCCATTCGGAGCTCGAAAGACAGAAAACGCGAGGTACTGCTGTACAGAAAACCACCGCGTGTGGCGCTCATTGGCGGCGTTCCATTTTTTCCTCAGCATGTTACGAACGAGGACAATCTCGATCGGGGAGCCGGGGCTTTAATTCCTCCAATTCACCGCCTTTTTTTTTTTTTTTCGTTTCGGTCACATCCTTCCGCAGGAGTGAATTTCTGGGTGTTATTTCCCCCCATTCTTGCTCATCTATTCAGCAGCAGCAGCAACAGCAGAATGAGCGGTCATGCGACAGGCCCAGGAAGAGAGAGAGGAGCGGGGCAACTGGGGATAGTCACACTTACAACTCCTGACGGAGAAACTCGGCGGACAAATTTCAATCGGGCGGAGAAATCCGGCGGACAAAACTACCGAACGTTTCGTGCATGAACAGAAGGGAAAACCGCGCCATGACGAAGAGTTTCGTCGGAGCTATTAATGGCTACCACACCACACAACAGAGCGGAGCCGGTACAAGCTGGCGCTTCTTAGGTGCTGAATTCCAAGGGCCTACAAGAAGAATGTGTTACCCCGCCGCACTAAACAATTCATTCACACAGTGCGTTGTGCGAGGGGTACAAGACGCACGCAGATGCCGACGTTCGCCAAGCTGTGTGTTCATCACCGATAGCGGGCAATGTGCAGTAACGAGACCGTCAGGTGGTATACGGCAGAACTTGGTGTGTATGTTTTCTGTGCTTTTTTCTGGGTATCTGGCAGTACTACCGAGCATTACAGTATGATTTTTTCGGTATTGGGGACGAAATATGTTGTCTGAGGCACGCCCTCGACCACCTCTTGGTTGGTGGTCTTGGGCATCAGTAAGAAGGAGCTCCCGCTCTCTACCATGTCGCTCAGGTTGAGCTATGTTTCCTTCGCAACGTTCTTACTTTCCGCGAAAACCTGAGGCATAGTTTTTCATTGCTGGCGCCGTCTGCGGTAGAAAAGCAGTCAGTCAGATCGACGGAAACCGCACAAAACAAACACAAAAATCAGAGGATACCGCCATGTCCCACGCATTTTGGAAACTTACCACATGCATATGGGTACGGTAAGGGATAAGACATGCAGCTAGCTAATCGCATGCTGTCGTTTCTTCGTAGGGTACACGAACCGTCGAGAGCGAGAATCGACAACAAAAAACCTCGAAAAGCAGTCGTGGGTGTCGTGCATCCACGTTAGTACAGGCGGCCGAGGAACCCGCCGGAACAACAGGCACCCAAACTCTAAGCTTGTTCGTGGAATCGCTCCTTCTCAAGAAGAGAAATTCTAAACTAAGGACAGCAGCGAAGATACTTACCGTCAGTCTTCACGCCCCGGACCGATTTCTCAAAGCTCGGATTACACGCTGCAAAAGCAATAAAGCTGCGGTGCCGAAAGTGACGGCGTCGGAAACCTCTCGTCTAAAGCTTCCCCAAAAATAGATACCGTTTGACTTGCACGTCCTCTTCGCCATCGAGTATGGTACGCACCCGCACTAATAAAGAACCTCTACCTGTGGCCGAGTCTACGATTCTTACCAGTTCCTAGGGTTATGCTACGAAGGTTCGCTCGCTATTTACCGCAAAAGGATGGGCGTCTTGGCACGGATCGGGTACGCCGCACAGGCCGGGGTCTTGGCACGGGGAGAGAAGAGCGGGTTCCAAGGGGTTTACATGATTATCGCACAGGTGTCGTTCACTTCGCACAGGGGTGTGCGAAGACCTCGATACCTTCCGTGAGGCCGGGCGATACTATGGTGGTACCCAGTGCTTGTTGCGGGACTCTACTGTACCACATGAGGATGTATGATGGGGCTCCACTGCTGTACTCTGGCACCGTGACGCTCATCAGGCCCAAGTGATGTTGTAATTCGATTTCTAGAGCTGCCCCGTTGTTCAAAACTGCTACTTGATACTATTGTCGAAATCGGCCAATGGTAACCACTCAATTAACCAAGAACGCTTACGAACCACAAGACACCAAACGACATCATCGCAGCCAATGTGTTCCTAGGTTGTCGTGTGTGAGCACACACCTCTGCGTCGGGAAATTTCAAGGTATTTCGCCACCACCTCGGGGTAAGTATTTCGTCGCATGGTTTAAGCCGTGTGTGATTGTGTTTGTGCTGTCGTGCTCTTGTGTGTGTGTTCGTTTTGGCAACAATGAACACGAAGTGCCGGTGTGTGTCCGCTGTGATGTGTTCAGGATCGCACACGTTTGTTTTTGTTTATTTTGATCGGTTTCCGAAGGCTCTTTTCTCGAACGGTCGGTGCGATACCTCTTCTTTTCTTTCTATCATTTTGTTTTCTTTTGCCGAGTGGTTTGTACCCTATTTTTGTTTTGTTTCCCCGCGGCGTCGTATGTGTCGGGTTTTGAGACCACGGGCTCCCCATTTTTTGTGGACTATAGAGCTAATGTGAGAAACAACAACAACAACAACGTCCAAGTCTTGGCGCGGCCTGCGCGTTCACAACGCCCCACACCGCTTTGGACAATTCGTTGAGAATTGCACGGATCGGAGTTGTCGCGCGGGGTGTGCGATCTATTTTTCCGGAACAAGAGATTTAATTCATTTTCCCCACAGGTATCGGGTACATGGCACGCATCATCGGCGTCTTGTCACCCCTGTCCGAGAAAAAAGTTGAGGACGAAACCATTAAAAAATACGACCGCCCAGTCAAGTGTGCCAAGACGCGCATCCTTACAGCAGTACCAGTACTTTGTTCTGGTGTAGTCTAGGGGTGCTTGACCAAGCCCACAAAAGGTGCTCAAGTTAATAGATTAGTTTAAGTTTTTCGGGGCTCTTACTGCCAAGTTCTTGCTTGCGGGCGCTAGCTGCTGTAGTGGAGCTTTGAGTGTCGGCCCAAGGGGTGTGATATCTCATGTCACCCTCGGTGCAGTTCAGCAGTTTCTTGTGTACAAAGATACGAGGGGAGAGGGACGGCGGTTGCAGTGGCACAAACAACATGTGTGATATGTATGTAATTTACGTGCGAAAATGTGCTCTCGGGCTCTTGATCACATTCTCTCCCCCGGAACTCGACATGGAACCAACAGCAGTGTTTGCGACGGGCGAATGCACGAGATGACAACCCGACGGATGACGAGAGTTGTTGGTAGAAAGCAGCGTCACGAGTATGTACCAGTCACGAATACATCGGTAACGGACAGCAGTGCCGCGGGGTCATGATCCATGTGCCGTGTAGCACCTGTTTTGAAACATTTACATGCTCATCTTGCACAACCTGGAGGACGTAGCGATATGGTACATACGCATGCTGCGGCGTTCAGGTCGACATACATCTCAAAACCCGCTCTCGCCGTCTCTCATGCCAGCCACTTGCAACCAGGTGCGCGTTCAGTCACGCAGCGGAAGCATCTGGGCAACGGTCCGGTTGGCGCAGTGGCCCTCAGCCGAACTTAAGCGTAGTAAACACGAATAACGTATCTATCTACACATACGCAAAACGAGACACCAGGAGGACAATCAACCAACTTACTGCTGTCTCCACCCCAATGCTTCTTCGATGAGAGAGCAATGAAATACTAATGGCTCACCACTTACAGCGCACCAAGGAACTGCAGCAGTAGCAGCAGTAGCAGTTGCAAGCGGTAGTAGTTGTGTGCAGCAGCGGCGGCGGCGTTGAGGAGAGGCGACGGGCCCATCGGTGGAATAACAGTCACGAACGTGGTTCTCGAGGCGTTTCTATGGAGCGGGGATAAATCCTAGTGCCGAGAAGAGCCTAGTTGCTTGGAGGGTAGGTTGCCCTCCTACTCTTCACTGCTGTGTGCTGCTGATCATCGATCGACACATAGCGACTGGCCTCTGGACAATAACTGCTGCGGGAGAGATCTGGGACAGTGCAAAGCTTCCGCGGTTTTTCGCAGGGAACCTAGGCAACCCGACAAAACTTCGTCATAATTATCAGCAGCTTCAATATCTGAGTCGTCATCAGACGCACCTACAACATACGCCTCTCAACAAGGTCAATCGATCAATAATGAGGGTCATCTCGACAGCGACCGCCGTTCTAGCCCTCGAGCGTGGGACCGTCACCAGCAGCAGCGCTTTCCAGGTCCTCGTACCCTCTTCTGGATCCGGCAGATCGATGGCCGCAGCACGACGGTCGACCTCGAATAAGCCGTTCCCGTGGGCCGCCTCACCCCTCAGGTGCGTGGATTTTTTTCCGGACATGATCATCATACGTGTACATGAGGGAGAGGGGGGCAGAGACAGCGCAGTCGTGTACAACCCACCAAACACGACACGCCTTGCGCTGCGAATGTCTGGAAGATTGCTCGCGATCTATTTGGTTGTGCCATGGTGATCGGCCTCCCGCGGACGGTGTTGTCGGCAAACGCCTTGATTGCTGCTGTTTGTCTCTTGCACCCAGTCACGCATCATACCACCCCTTCTCCGGACGCGATGTGCCTAGGTTGTTGCGGTCATTCGTTGAAGTTTTGGACACGCGCGGGTAGGGCGATCAGAGAGCGACGTGCTCGATGGGCGCGGGCCTTGCCCCTGCGCGAGCGAGCCCTTCCTTGTCACTTGCTAAAGTTGCCGATCACTGCACAGCACTGATCACCTTTGAGTCTGTTCCTCGCGGGGTAGGGCGGGGCGATGAGAAAGAGCCAGCTACCTTCGTACGATCTACCCCAGGAGTCTGCTACTATTAATCCTGTTGAGGGCGGTGCAAATGTACAATTGGTACAGTTGTACCGGCACAGGGAAATAGGCACGCGCCCCGACTTGGCACACGCCCGCGCAGGCCCCGCAAAGCACCGCTCCGAGATGGCTCACGAGGCTGCAAGACGCAGCGTCAGCTGTAGGTCAGATGGCCCTTGATGCGCTCCAAAGCTGTTTCTTTGTCTGCTGCTGTAGACTTACACCTTGTTTTGTTTTCTAGAAAATATACAATTGTACGCAACACAGAGAGTGGCGGTGTTCGAGATATATATTTGACCACAGCAGTCGAAAGAGATGCGCTGAAGTCTTCTCAGTGGGTGGAGGGAAGCCGGGTGGAATCTGGGCTCATTGTGAGTCTGTGTAAGCCTATTCTATGTAGTTGACCTCGAAACCTTCCAGAGGTCAGGTCAGGGGTTCTAATCCCAGCGTAAACGAGCTTTTCTTGCAAAGTGAGTTTTTCTCTCGCTTCCGGTCCTGGCCAAGTGGATAGCGCTAGTTCGTGTGTACACAGAGGGAAGAGAGTGCCGAACTCTTCTCGCATTAAAAATCGAAGGCAAAGTACCGCAAGAGGGGCTCTTCTGTGTGACCACGGGTTGGAGTAAACGGCACTAGTGCTGTGAGCGCTGATTTGAAGTGAAGAGAAAAGAAAAAAAGAAAAAAAAATACCTCATGTTGTTTCGTTACGCAGGCGTCCGCGAATACGCGGAGGGGTGATGTTGCACTGGCACCGCCTGGAAAATACTTATGAAAAAGACTTCAGGCCTCGTCGCGAAACTACTGTTGCTTTCCAACACTCCTGTGATCTCGATGGCCACGACGTCGATTCAGACGAGGGTTTCTGTAGTACCGCTGTAGATGTGCAAAGAGCAGGCCAGTAACTATCGGCCTGTCTTCACTTCACGATGACGGTCTCTTTGTCGCTTATCGATGCTCGTTTTTCAGTCAAGCGCAACATGAGGTCACCACCACCTACTGCTGCTGCACTGCTGTAGGTAGCATCTCGTAAATACATCATGCGCCCACAGGCAAACATCAGATGCACATCAACAAGCACACCAGCGTTGTGCAAGCGAACACCGCCGGCAGTAGTCAGGCACATTGATATGAGCGGTGATTGGAGCAGCAAACATGTAGGGGGAGATGGCGCTGCCATGAAAGCGGCGCTTTGTGATTTTTGCAAATATCCCTCTCCTACTTCTGCTGCAGATGTATTAATAGTAGAATCTCCAACAAGGGCGAAACAGAGCGTCTCTCGCTTTCGCTCATCCGCGCAGCCATACCACGCTAGGCAACACAAGGAACGGCAGCCGGGAGTAAGATTCGTGTCGTAGGGTGCATAGTGCCTCATGAGATCTGCGCTTGCTTGGGGTGCGTGCTAAGTGGGCGCATGAGATGAACATCCGCACTTGAAAGCGAGATCCCAACGTGCGCAAAACGAAAGCGCAAGGTCCATCTTTCTTTCCCTCCGCGCAGCACCACCTCCACCAACCGAGAACAAGAGGGAGAGAGATTAGTAAGTATTGATGATGCACAGAGCGCTGTACTTTGCCAGTGTGCCCGCTTCCTGTTGTGCAGTGGGTGGTACAGCTTCTGGCGATCATGATCCCAAGTTTGTCCTGTTCGGCGGCGGCTGCAAGCTACTCTCGTTTTTTGTTTGACCCTGCACCAGCACGGCAGCGGCAGCAGCAGCGGAGACATGTTGCTTCCATGTCCCACAAGCCCCTCCTCCTCTGTGTGTTGCCGAGAAGACGTGTGGTGTGTGTGTCTGCGGTGCCCCTTTTTCAAATGGGTCGCCAACATGGCTAGACTCCCTCTATCCCTACTAGATATAAAAATGCCGCCAGATAACGACGAAGGTAGGGTCCACCAGGTAACAATCGCCTCTTCACGCGGAGTTTTTGCAACTTAAAAAATATCAAGAGTTCGTTGTGTAAAGTTGGAGACGTACCCAACCAAGACGAGGGTTCTGAACCCCCCCCTGTCTCGCGAGAAGATGTGAAGGCCTGTGTTGTATGTATGCATCTCGCGGAGAGGACCTCATCTGTGTGCCCCCGAATGACGGTAGCTCCCTCGGTAGAGAAGGGCACATTGCCGCAAGGTAAATCTATCGGTGTGTATTTTGTGTGTTTTTACCTTTTGCATCAACCGTGCTAACCGGCTGACAAATATGTTGCGCGTGTGCGTGATGGCAGGCGTAGAGCGGCGGCGGTTCCCTTGTGGTGCACCTCCCAGACCACCGACGTTGCGGCCACTGCCGAGGGCAAGGGGGCCAAGAAGGAGGAGGGGCGTGGGCACGGGCACGGGGGGGGCGTCAAGCCCAAAACGTGAGCGGCGCGCGTCCTTTGACTCTTTTGGGGTGGTTTCCTGATTGTCGTTTTGCGGCAGTGCGTGTCGGGGGTGTTTTTCTTTTTTCAGCGGTGGGTGCCGTTGGGGGGAAGGGCGAGGACTGACGAGAGCAGCAGCAGTAGCAGCAGTGTCGAAGATGGACACAAAGCCGTTGGTGACGTTCCATCAAGTGCTACCCACTCTGCGCATACCCGCTGCGAAGCAGTGCAGCAGTGCAGCAGTGTAGCAGGCCGGTGGCCGTCTCGATCTCTCTTGTCTATTTCTTTGTTGAGAACAATCGAAACATGACACCTAACCGCGGGTTTGGACGGGGGGGGGTGGGGGGATTAGCGAGCTGCGCGTGCTTGGGGATAACGACCACCGTAAAGTCCCCCTTGATGTCGTTGCCGCCGGCCTCCGCTTTGCCCTCGTCTACGCTCTGGAACACTTGTATTTTTTTTTTCACTCTCTCTCTGCCTCTCGTCTCGGATCTGTTTTGGAGGAGAGCGTGGATCACTTGGGATATCGATGCTCCTTCATCGTATCTGAGCCTGGCCCCCGCCTCCTCTTCCTCCTCCTCCTCCTCCTCTGTCTCTTGTCACAATGTTCGTTTCCACCCCTGCCGTGATCTGGACGACGTCGTACATGATGACGATGGCGACGAACGACAGGGACAAAAACTCTTTCGTGCAGTGGGACATGCGTAGGGCGGCGATGAAGCTGCACACGAGGGATCAGAGCCCCAAGGAGGGAAAGCAAGAGAACAAGGGGACGCCGTTCTCGGATTGGAAACCTTCAAGGTGTGTGTGCGTGGTCTTTTGTAAAGACGATGGTGGTTTTACTTGTTGCCTCGTGCGCGGCTTATGTCCTCTGTTGGCCCGCCTGCCGGTTGTTCATTTCTCTCGCACCCCTTACGATGTTTTGATGTTGGTGCTGATGCTGGTGCTGGTGCTCTGGTGTGCGTTGTTGGTTGCGTGTGACCGGAAGCTCAGGAGACGGGGGACGACGGATGAAGCATTTGGCAACGAGGACAGAGAAAGAGGTCTTCTCCCCCTCTGCTGACCCCTCTGTTCCTCGTTGGCCTTGCTCTCAAATTACAGCCAAACCCACGCAACACATAAGCAAGGGAGCGGTAGATGCCTTCCGCTCCTTGTGGGAAATCAGGGTGCGAATGTCGAACACCGGGTCGGCGTGTCAAGCCCCCCCCCTCAAACATGCGTGCACCCTTCATCGGACCACCACCCCACCCCACCCCATGTTTCCCCTCCCAATGCAGACGAGGGTACCTGCAGTTCCTGGTGGACTCTAAGGTTGTGTATGAGGCGTTGGAGGAAGCGTGTGGCTCGGACCCGCGGCTGGCGGAGTTCCGGAACACGGGCCTCGAGCGAACGGAGGCGTTGACAAAGGTACGTGTGCGTACCAAGAGCGGGCTGGGGATACCTTTGGTTGTGCTTTTTTGTTTGGTGCTGCGGTTTTGGGTCCCGTGAGATTCTTCCGGAACACGTGGGTCTCGAGCGAACGGAGGCGTTGATAAAGGTATGCACGCCAAGAGCAGGCTGGCGATGTTTGTTGGTGCGGCGGTTTTGTCCCGTGGGATGCTCCGGAACACGTGCGTCTCGATCGAACCGAGGCGTTGACATCGATAAGGTGGAGCAAAGGAAGTACACGGAAGAGAGGGGCTGGATTTGTTGTTTTGGGTGCGGTTTTGGGGTCCCGTGGGATGCTTCCAGAGCATACATGTCTCGAGCGAACCGGCGCTTCCAACCGGACGGTTGTATGGATGGGACGGGTAGCTCACGTTATGGTCGGGATGTCAGCGTGAGGAGGGAGGCATACGTTAAGGTCCGATGGTGGCGGGACGTGAAAAATGGGCAGGGAGGTGGGTAGGTTTAGTTGATCAACACTCTTCGGAAGGCACATCTGTGTTTTGGACCCTCGGAATATGGGGTATTTCGTCATTGGGTACGGTCAGGTCATTCAGCAATGAAAAACACTCAAATTTCTCGTGCTCTGTTCATTCGCGTCATCAAGATGCACTGTGTCCATGGCGTTATTCGTTGTTCCCACCCCAGGGTGTCGGCGGGTGGTTGTATGGCATGTTTTTCGTTAAGTCTTACCGTTTCCTCAAAGCGGCCCGCTAGCGCAGGGAGTAGCGCTTGAATGCTGCTAGTTTGGTTGGGGTGGTCAAGTTCAAGGTAGGACAGCGAGCGGGCAGGATAGATAGCCCCCACACGCCAGCCGCTTGGTCGCGTTGACGACCCACTCTGGGAGTACACAGAAAGACGTAGACACAAGACACAAAGCACTCCTTGCCGCGTGGTGGTTGGGGTGCCCATGACCCCCCCCGACACCACCATCACGGTGCCTTAAGCTAGGCTGATGCTTTGACGGTGAAGGAGGAGGTGTTTGCATTCCATCCGTGGCCGACCCAGCTCGTCTTCGAACACCCCCAATCGACCACATCGTTCCGCACTAGTTGTTCTACGCGGTTTTACCAATACTGCAGCAGCAGCAGCAGTAGTGTGTCGGGTGCCGCTACCGTGGTGGACATCTTGTGCTCATTTGTGATGGGTGTCATGTTACTGCTCTTTTTGACCCTTGACACCGGCCGTGGTGTCGAGACTTGATTTATGAATTTCCGACCCGTTTGAATCGATGGGTTGATTGCTGATTCCTGTACAATAGGACATCGCGTGGATGCTCGAGACGTACTCGGACTCGTGGGCGGAGGGGGGTGGAGGGGACGGAAAGGCTCCGTCCCCGACCGAGAACGCGCTGGAGTACGCCTCGTTTTTGAGAGAGAAGGTGGCATCGTCGCTCCCGGCGTTCATGTGCCATTACTACAACCACTACTTTGCGCACACGGCGGGGGGGAGAATGATCGGCCGTAAGGTGGCGGAGAGGTGAGATGGGTGTCTGTCGGCGGAACGTGCTTCGCTCTCCCCAAGGAGTCGAATGCCCGCAGAAGCTAGCTCAGTTGTTTCAACAGGAGCAGCAGCAGCAGCAGTGGTTGATGTGTCGTCGCCCACAAGACGAAATTAATGGTCCGGTTATAACGTTGGCAATGCTTTGGGCGTCTTTTTCAAGTGTGTGTCGGCCTTTCTTTCCTTTCCGACCCGGTATGTGACAGTTTGTGTTAGGGGGCGTTGATTGTTTTTTTGTTGCCGAAATCGCTAGAGTAGTTTCGGGCTGGCGCGCCTTCAGCGGTGAATGCGTCTGTCTACATCTATATGTGCCCGCATAGCAATTGGTCGTGTCTACACCGCACACACCGCACCACCCCGAATTCAGAGCATTCAGCGGTATTTTGTGTACTCCAAGACAAAAGCCCACTAGCCAGAGGCCTCGACCCGAAAGCGTGGTGGCGACGACACCACTCTCAGTATCTCTCACATATCGCGGTCAACGCGCTAATCACTGCCCCCGCCCGACACCTTGT
>CACKRE030004678.1:3617-41401 GCA_902602495.3 Ectocarpus sp. CCAP 1310/34 | reverse complement strand
CCGGCGAGGGGTGGCAACCACTGCTCCTACCCCCCCGGGAAAAGGAAAAAACAAAGCGGCGGACGCGAAGCAACAACTGCAAGCCATCATGGCGGACCGCCGTTTTTTTTTTTTGTATTGCGCGTGCCCGTGGGCGAGGAGAGCCGCTCGAATCTGTAGGCGCGCCGCGCTTTCTACGGTCGGCCATGACTCACACACAACCCTAGCTGACTTTCTACGGTGAGGGGCACTCGTGGTGCAGACGCAGCAGCCCTCGCGTGCCTCTGCAAGGGTACTTTGGAAAGTGCTCCAAATACTTTGAGAGGGTTGTCAAAAAGTTGGAACGAAGTGAAGCAAAGTTTTCGCGCCCAACTTCGTTCCAAATATTTTTGAAAAAAATGGACAAACGCCTACATACAGGTTCCATTTTTTTGACACTTTCAAAGATTTTGACAAAAAGTCGGTCAGTTTAAAACGGCCCTTATCGGCGAGAGGGACAAAAAAGAGGAGAGTTGCTTATCGGCTCCCAACGAGAGTCAGTGGCCCGAAAAAATATCCGTCGTTGCACAAGCTTTCTCCTATACTGAGCAACATCATGATGCAAACGACATGGCATTCCCACCAAGGGGAGAGTGCTTTCCGTCCCCGCACTACAATACGGGGTCCTGCTCAATTGCCCAACGGTGAGAAAAAAGGTAGTATTGATTCATTTCCCCGTCTTGCTGATCTCAGTCGACGATGGGATGCGTGCCGAAACCCAGAGAACGAAAAACGGCTCGTCTGTCCAGAGTCTCTTGAGGGCGAGCAACATGAGATTATTATCCCCCCAACACACTCACCCTTAGCAGGATGCAGCGCACTCTCCATGCGACTCGCCGAATACCTCACTGCGCTTCGCGCTTGGTGGTGTGAGAGCCTGGTTTGGTGAGAACCCGGCGTGCTCCGTCCCGGCTTTGTTGGGATGCGAGGTCAAAGGTCAAACGACTACGGCATGCACGACTGTGAGTACGCTCCTCCCGCCGCCGTCCTTTTCACCTTGAGTCACCCCCTCAACGATTCCACCCCCACCCTTCTCTGTCAATGCTCGAGCCACGCCCATAACCCCTCCGCTTTATTCCCCTCCCATTTGTTGACCGTGGCGCTCTATGCACCTCCCTATGGTAGCTTGACCCCGGCAACAACGATATTTCTGCTTGCCCAGGCGGGGGGCATCCAACGAGAGGACTGGGAAGTACGCCGGAGGCGGGGCGGAAAGAGAAGACTGTAAATAAATACTGTCATAACCACGAGGTTCGGTTGTAACTTTTGTGGAGTCGGTGGCGGTGTCGGGCGAGAAAGGGAATCCCGACGGCGTTGAAGCGGCCCTTGCGGTGATCGACAGGCTACTTGGGTAGTCTTTTGGCTAAAGCCGCTGAATGTGGCCGTATACTCCTCCTGAAAGGTGGTGGCTATTCAATTGCCCAGGAGGCAAGACTTTTGCTCTCATGTTTTTGTTGTTGCTGCTGTTGTCGGTAGTACTTTGGTTGTGGTCGTTTTGTTCTTGGTGGCGTCGTTCGTTCGTGTGTCTGCACATGCAGAAAGGATCTGAGGACGGTTCTGTGTTCCGTAGATAAAGGGACCTTCTGTGGTACCTGTTGTGGTAGTCAGCGGTGCCCCATGCTGCGTCAGTCTGTATGGGGCACTCTCTATCTTCTCTGTCTGTCCTGCGTTTGTCCTGCGGATCTAATACAAGCCACCAACGAGGCTTCCTAGTCACTGGACACAAATACGGGCACACCCGGCACGTACTCCGGCTCACAGAGTGATCAGTATCGTTTCCGTTGGAACGATGAAAGCCAAGAGACACACGCAACGTGCAGGAGTAGTCTATCTAGTGCTACCGCGGCAACGGACAGCGGATACAGAGTGTTATCGTGGGTGGGTGGAAGTCTTGGATCGGTGAACCTGGAAAGTACATCTGCCCTCCTTTCCCGAGTGCTGGTATTGGCCATATATAAGGATGTGCTGCTTCTTCTCCAAATTCATATCCAGTTAATAGTTTTGGCGTTGGTGCTGCCGGTGTGTCAACGTGCTTGATCGAGAGATGAGGCGTGGTTTGCCACGTGCTGGAAGGCATGAAGCACACGAATCGCTTTTTATGTGGAGGCTGGCCTTCTCTTGTGGGCGCCGATCTCCGTAATCCTACAAAAATGTCTGGCAATATATACCCCGATGATCGATGTAAATATGTTGGAGGACCAGGACGACCTGCAAGCTCACGCCACGGTCTGCGGTTTGGGAACCCTGTCGCGTTCGTCCAATACCATAGGACAAGACCTACCTGTGACTGAGACGCACGCAAGAACCTACCGGTCGATAGCGCATGATTGGGAGGGAGAGGGCGCGTTTCTTTTTTATCACCTGGTGGAGAAGGTTGAAGGAAGCTCCTCCCGATTTTTTCTGTTTTCTCTCTATTGGTTTTTGGTTAGACCGCAAGGCATTTCAGACAGCCTCGATAATGTACAGAAAATTCGTCTGGCACACACCATATTTCGATTCTCGTTGGGTCGAGTGACACCTCATGCGCACGTTGCTGAAGGAAACAAACTCTGTGGACTTCTCGTTGTTGCAAAAGTTGCGAGTCGTGTGAAGTATTGCGGAAGGTCAGGGTAGACGCAGGAGAGGACGGGATTAATTGTGAAAAACACCACCAGTGATTGGTCGATGGCGACCGATTACAAAAGTCGGCAACGGGGGAAGGGGCAAACGGCTTAAGCTACGCTGGTGGCCAGAGGCAGGTTGCGGGTAGGTTGGGGGACCAACTACAACCTGGGAGGCGGAGGTTACAGGGAAGTTGCAGCCCAAAGGGTGCAAGTTATCCCGCATCTTGAATGGTGGCGTTATTGAATAATTCCAATCGACACAGACAGGGTCAAGGTCGAAGTCTGCCTCCCAACCTCCATACCCCAGGTAGTGGTTGGTGCCCAACCTGCCCCTCTGGCCACCAGTGTAGATGTGTTTCTTCTTTGCTGTGGTGACGTGAGGTGGCTTTGATCTCCATCCTACGAAACCCCCCCCTCTGCTTGGCACACATAGTAGTAGTGCTCGGAGTGTCTGAAGTCAGGAGTCATAAAGGGGTTCACTTTCCTTCTGGTGGAGAGCTTGCCAGTCAACCTATAACAAGACTATTGGTGAAAAAATGAAATGTATATCAATTGTTGGGGTTGGTTGTTGTTGTTGTTGTTGTTGTTGTTGTTGTTGTTGTTGTTGTCTTCACATCATAAACCGTTCCGATCTCTCTCTACCCAGTACCTTCGTATGTCCGTACTGATCCAACACTCGACGCGGTCGATTCCCGTGGTCACAGGTGAACTTACCCTAAAAAGGTACATTCAAATAAACTGGCCCCGAGGGGTTCTCAAGTCAAAAGAAATCAACGACAGATATTCTATAATAGAGTCCTCCACTCCCTCTGCGCGCTTTGCGAGGTAACAACTGAGACTAGGAGTCACCATCACGGGCCGGAGAGAAAGAGGTACACCCCCTTGGTTCAATCTTGGTACTTCACAACGCAAGCAGAGACAAGGCCATCTGGCACAGAAAAATCGAGAAAAAAGAGAGAAAAAAGAGAGAAAAGGAGAAAATAAATAAAAGGAAACAGCAGCAGTAAAAAATTAAGGAGAAATACATACATACTTCGTATAAGGAAAGGGACAATAAAATGAAAATGAAAACGAGCGAGGACAAAAAGGGACCAGTCCGAAAATAACAAGAAATAAGAGACACAGAAAAAGGCACACGGTGGAGACACCACTAACTAACGAACAAGCAAACACGCAAACATGGCCACCAACCAACCAACCAGCGATGCATTGTTGCAATTGTACGTCATCACTAGTGGGGGATTGGGGCAATGGTGCAGCGTTGGGGGGGGGGAATTGGGTAAATAAAAGAAATTCAATCCGGTACGTATCGCGCCACTCGGTGCGTCTCTTCTCGTTTGCTTCATTCCCTCGCCGTCTCGTCCGTCTCTTGCCCCCCTCCCGCCCCATTGGTTGTTGGCTTGTGGTTTCGTTTGATATGCTGTCTGGGAAATCGTAGACACACAGGTAGTTTTCTCTGACGCTATGAGTCCATTGTTAATCTGTCTCTGACTCTTTTCTATGATAGAGATGAACTCGTTGTGTCATATTAAGAAAAAAAAAAACGGTGGGTGGGCCAAGAAACGATGCTCTGTCTATCGAACTCGAAACTTTTCTGGCAATGCGTGGCGGAAGTGATCCACCCGCACACACGCACAGAAGAATGTTGGAAAAAAGGTGGTTCTACTCGCCGCCAGCCGGTCGGGTTCCGGTTACCCCAAGAAGACTTCTCTTGCCTAGCAAACAAGAAGAAGGCTGGAAAAAGGGGGGGGTAATGTGGAGAACACCTTCATAAAGGTTGAAACTCCCCGACGTCTGTCGAGGACGAAACCCTCTTTTCCACACGTTGGTTGTTATTGTTGTTGTACGTTGTTGTTACCTTTCAGATGATTGGTCTTCTACCTCTGCTCACTGCAAGGTAACTTTTAGCATTCGCGATACCAAATCACGCCGACGCCTCCGTGGTGGCGGGCCAACTATACCAACAACAATAGTAGTCGTTACCATAGCAAAGAGCAAGCCTTTTCTACGAGATCTACGAGATCTACGAGATCTACTGTACACTACGACATCTCCGGAGAGAGCAGCTTTGCTCGCTCTTTCCGCTCCTTGAACGCTAACTCGTTCGCTTGCGCTGCTCTTTCTCGCCATGTTCATGACGAAAAGGCGTAGTGGCAAGCCGGGGGAGTCATGTTGCATGATATTGTTCTCATATCTCATTCTGCAAACCTTGGGGGTGAGAGCAGAAGAAGACCCATGGCTTGGCGTGCGGATGCTGGAGATCCCGTTCGCAATATCCAATGTTGCGGGCAAGCGGCCAACCAACATAGGTGCACGCAACTTGGGGCATCGAGGACGCGGCAGCCGCCAGCTGATGGTATTTGGACACGAACCCCCTGAACAAAACACCGCAGCAGGATGGGGACTGGATAAGTCCTGTTGCCGTCGTCACCAACCGCTTAACGGCACGCGAGGAACCTGTTGAACGGTACATACAGCAGCAGTAGGGATCAATACGAACCGCTCATACCAGATATTACACAGCCATTTTGTTTCACCGCAAGCATTCGCCGCCCAACGCCCATTGTCTCTTCTTCATAAGAATCTTCGGTGAGGTTCGATGCTCTTTTGGATAACGCAGCAACCGTGGCGAGCCGAATTCTTCAGGCTGCAACTACCAACACGTCGTCGCTCCGCGCAAGCCCTGAAGGGGAGTGGGGCGACTGGGGACCCGAGGGGGACCGAGCAATAGCTATCGCGGTAGAAAAAGCTTTGAGCGGCGCTGGAGGTTATGTTCATGACCTAATGGAGGAGGAGCTCGTGACCGCGTCAGCGAGAGGTGTGTGTGTGTGTGTGTGTGTGTGTGTGTGGGTGAAGCATCACAGCATGCATAGTTCCCGGTAGTATATGCAAGGCGCATGCATGCACATCCCGACGTCCTACTCATGATTCACCGCAAGCTCCCCTACCCACGGCCTCAAGTCGCAAGAGGTCTCGAGACAACATGGACCACAACGACTTCCAAACCCCCATTTGTTCTTGGTTATCGTGCTGCCGCTGTCGGTGTCGTGCTCGTCTCGTTCCTGCCTCATTTGAACAAAGCAGAGGCCAGCGGCGACTGGCTGGAGGCTGCGGATGCGACGTGCGCAACGCTAGTCCCGCGGCGACGACTCGAGATTCTCGACATGTATCGCTTAGGCAGGTTGGATATCCAGGGCGTTGATTGCTCGCAGCCATCCGAGCTCTACTCTCCTGGGACGATATTGTGAGTTTCGTTAGGAACGGGAACAATATATTAACTTTATTTTGACACCTGCTGCTGACTGTGTGCAGTTTATTCCAAACTTGATCATGCAGTATAGGACGGTTAGTCCTCGGGAGGCATGGACAACGTGTGAGTCTTGTTGCTGGCCAACATGATCTTCTAAACCCTAACGTCGTTATTTGCGGGCGGCGATGTGTTGCATATCCTGTTTCTCGTCGGCCTGCTGAGGCTACACGCTCCTGAACGTTTCCGGATAGCTGCTGGAGAAGACTGGTAACCGAAGGAAACATCACCAGTAGATATGATCCACATTGGCAAGAACTAAACTTCCTGGACTGGCAAAAGTACCTTGTAGTAGTTCCCATCTGCGATTCGTCACTTATTTCACACCGTGAAATACATTACAGATGCAATCCGTCTGCCCCTGCCGCGGCCGCGTCCCGAGCTGACCTGAAAGGGACATGGCTGGCGGACTCAACCGCGAGCTTGATGGCCTGCAGAGCATTTTTTGACGTTTCGGAGATGGAGTACGCTAAGGTGCGCTTCAGTTCTGGTTAACTCACTTTTCTACGCCCTCCAGTTGCTTCGTGTAACGGTGATGTACGCAGCAGGAAGTTGGCTGGCCCGAGTAGGAGAGGGAGGCGGAAGAAGGGGAGGAAGTGGATGAGAAGGAGGAGGAGGAGGAGGAGGAGGACGAGGAGGAGAAGGAGAAACAAGTGCCCAAGCTTATGGTTTTGCCTTTGTGTTTGGGAAACAAACCGCGCTGTTGCTGAGGGCATCAACGGGTAGAACATGCACAGGGCATAGGGGGCGGCACGGGGTCTGTTGGGTTTTCCCTGCTAACTGTAGTACCGCCATTTGATTCTACTAGATTGGACACTTCGTTGTCCGGTTCCATTCTCCGTCTGCCTCTGAAGTTTGCGCTGCCCTTTTTTCTCGAAGGCGGCGTGCCTGCGTGCCGTGCGTCTGGGCGGAACATCGGCTGATGAAGCTGCCGAGGCTGACATGCGCCTGGCCGCGATAGCAGAACGGTACGGCCATCCGTCAGCCGCAGTCCGCATGTACTTCCACATGATGGCGAACCCCGCCACAAACGACCACGGGCGGTGAGCAATGAAAAATGGGGTTGGATTGAATCCAGCGAATGCGTTCGTGGGCGAGGAATACGTCCAAAATTTCACAACAATCATTCTTTTGCCGGCAACCGGAGGTTTGGCGCAGGGAGCGTGTGGTGATGTGTACGCGGCTTGCAGATAACTCTTCCTCCCCCCCTGCAGTGCTTGCTAGTCAGAGGACACGTTCTGCAGAACCATAACGTCAGCCGTAGTATCAGACCAACGTTCCCGGAATCGAGTTTGGAAGCACTATCATGCGGGATGAGCCTTTAAATGTAACGATATTCTCTGGTAGTTTCCACCACCAAAATAACCGATGTGTGACAGTTCGTCGTGAAAACAACCTTCATTGATCTTATAGTCTATTGCTTGGTGCCGAAGAGGAGTGGGTGTATGCGGAACTCTGCAGCCTTGATGGGAACCTCGACAGATTGAGACCAAAAAGACAAACCCCTGCTGGTTCACCGTCAGTTCATTTCTGTGAAGCGTCCATCTGCGGTATTTACGTCTTTCGTCTTTCGTATTTCGTATCATGATTCCCCACCCAGGCTGGTCGTGTCGATCCTCGGGTTGACGATGGTCCCACCCACGCTCATTGGATCACGGCGAACGATCGCCGAGTTTCGCTCAGGCTGGGTGCGCGACTTGCAAACCCTGCGGAGGAACCTCGCCACCGGAGTAACCCCGGGTGAGCTCTGGGACCCTGCAGCCGAGGTGGGAAGGACACCGTTCAATCTGGCGCATCAAGGCGGTCCCGATCTTGACATGATGACTTCCCTCGCTGGGGTTTACGACGCCGCGGCTCCATCTCTCCGGTATGTCGCTCCACATTGCCGTAGAGACATGGGCGACGATAAAGCTGCGACGACAACTCAAGGGCACTCGGAGAGGCCGGTTCGCATAGGTATGGTAGGCTGTAGAGGCTACTTGTTGTTCCGTCATAGAGACTTGGTTGATATGTTCTGGTTGGTCTTCGACAAAGAGCAACTTTCTTTGTCTTGCCGGTCTTCGAGAAAGAGAATCGTTGAAGATTATTAGTCTTTCGGCGGCACTCCGGTCCAGCTGTCGATAGGTATAGGTTTCAGTAGCAGCGTTCCTTCCTGCGAGCAGCTAGACGACCTTGCAAAAGGACGGCGAAGCAAATCATTTGGGGAGCTGCCCTCAGCACGACAAATAATCCTTCACGGCACTGTCAAAACTTTCGATGCATACATTCACCACTACTGAAGCAATGGGACAAAACACAGTTCAGTTTCAACAACGTCAAACCAACCTTGTTGCTGTCAACTTTTTTTTCTTGCGTGCCGTCTACCACACGCGACGAAAAAGGGTTTTTCTCGATACACCTGAGAGACCACTCCGTCGGCAAGATGATGGGTCTTCTCATCATGCTGTTGGCGGAAAATCCAAGTCTGGAGGTCCATGTCTTCGCGCCGGGTGGTGGTTGTGATGGAGACGGGGGCAACAGCCAGGCAGGAGACAAGGAAGGGGGAGGGGGGGGAGGTGATCCGGTCGTCAACGGCCTGCGGTCGGCGGTGCATCACTGGCATCAGGTTGGACACATGGATCCTAAACGCTGATAGTGCGAACAACCGTGAAAAAGGACGAAAAATGGTTGAGCCCTTGTGGAACTAGAGAACGAGAAACAAAAGCGACATCCGGTAGTTTGTCAACAATGAAGGAGAGGAGCGCCGAAGAAAAAGCGAAGCAAGTGTATGTATCACTTGCAAATATGAAGGGGTTGTTCATGCGTGTGCACATGGTCCGATGGACCCAAACGTTCAAACGGAGTTGTGAGCCAAGGCTTCAAGCAAGGAGGCAAGTAGGTGAAACGAGACATGGCATGATGTACCCTTGTTACAAGGTAACAGAGAGTATCACGCGCACGACGAGAGTTTGTCTCGGAGCACTATCCAATACCTCAATGAGAGAATGACTACCCACACAAGCGGGATGCTCTTTGTTCTTGAGAAGCGTAATAAGCACATTCTTCGATACCCAACTTCAAATATAACTTCTCGGTTTCCAACTGCTGTTGCACCCATGGGGCGTGCCGTGGACCTGGACAAAAGGCACCTCGAGACCTGCATTCGGCAAGAAGGGTGGTGTCACAGGAGAAACTAGACGTCCTGGTGTATCCAGACCTCGGCATGGAACCGCTCACGTACTTCTTGTCATTCGCAAGACTAGCCCCGGTGCAGGTGTGTTCGCGCACACCAGACTGTCTCTCAGCTGGTGCGGCACAACGAACGACGTACAGGCGGACAGCGTAGGGTTTAACCAATGAAGGTGTTCGCGCGCTCTGCAGCGCCCCGGCTGATCTCAAGCACCGATGGACACGTAATTGCCAGTAGCTGGTAGAGCACTGTCGAATTCGGAATATGGGCGTCATGGCGACTCTACCTGGCAACACAACCACGGCCTCCAATGTTTCAATACACTGCCTTCCCTCTCGCTTGGTGACTAAACGCTTGGTTCTACTCTTTGGATTGTGTGGCATAGAGAATGAAGTGGTTTCGTTGAGCGATGTACAACATCCAATAAGACATAATCGTGTATGAGCGGACAGTTGTCGCACGCCAGCACCAATGCATTTCAAATTCATCCTGAGATAATTCCATGCGTCTAAGCAAACTTTTCTGAAACGTGTTAAACGGAACACAGTGCGTCTGGTGGGGCCACCCGGTAACGCCTAGCACCGGCTCCGTCGACTACTTCTTGTCTTTGGATGTGGAACTGGACGGGGGCCAAGATGATTACCTCGAACAGATGGTCCGTATGGACGTGGTCAACACGGCGCACTTTAAGCAGGTATCCCGGTCCCATCGTTGCCCCACCGCGCGTTGAACCTCGCTCTTCGGTCGATGTTGTCCTTGGTTAGTACGACTCTTCGGCAGTCCACATATCGCGTCCTAGCTTGTGGACCGCCGAGTCTCGCTATTGGTCAATGGAAGAATGACGCCTAGGCTGCTATCTAGCTGTGTCTTCTCGCCCACTGTGCTCCCAAGTCAAAATCACACACGGAATAGTGTCCGGACATTGTGAATTCATTTAGTCATTGAGTACTGAGGATGGGCGAAAACAAGGCGTGCAGCAATAAGTCATAGTCTACGTGATCATTTATCTCAAGACCGTAGCCCGCCCTTCATCATCGTTTCTCCCAGATGGCCGCATGGGTTTCAGATTTGGGGTTACCGAGTGGGCCACCCGGCCGAAGGGACATCAACAGTGACAAGGGACCCCAGTCACCGTTGTCCTTCACAAATGGTGGCGAAGAAAGCCTGGGCACATCCATTTCCAGTACGATTAAGTCGTTCTCCAATGCCGACATGGCGGATATACTTCAGATATCTCTTCCCTACGCAGATCTGGCGGCAGCGGAGGCGGGGCCGACTACACCCGCCGCTGCCACCACCACCGGCGTAGCAGCAAGGACGTATGACGAGCATGACGTCACCATCGGCGACCAAGAAGCTGGGCCATCATGCCGTCAAAAGTACCTGGTAATGGGGCGCCTATTCAAGCTGCACCCTGATTTCGACGTCGCCATCAAGGGCATTCTCGAAGGGGGCAAGGATGGATGTGTCATCTTGATCCACGAGACAAAAGACGAGGAATGGACTAGAGTAGTTTGGAGTAGGCTACGGGACGTGCTTGCCCCCCGAGGTACGACCTCTCCGACATGTATGTGTGATGGTGAGAGTGTTCTTTGTCAGAGCCCGAGAAATACGTCGAATATATCAGCGAAGACGTTCGTAGATCAGTTTCGTTGCAAATGGGAGAAAACGCATAACCTCGATCATGAAGGTTCACGTCCTGCTGGACACACGTACAGAGAAAAACACAAGGATCGTGTTACAACCCTTCCTGGTTCGCCCACTCTGTGTTGATTGCGCTGTAGGTTTGTTCGGCCGTCTACGAATCATGCACCACTGGCTCTACCCGCAGGCTCTTCGCCGCGCCACCGCCGTTCTCGATACCTTCCCTTACGGTGGTTGTTTGACTGTCCTGGAGGTGAGCGGTGATCGATGTTGCACGCAAGGGTCGCTGCGCTGGCCTAGGAGCCAATCTTATGGCGGTCCAGAGTCATGCCCCTCGAAAATATCCATTGTACTTTATAAAGACAGGAGCCCGTCGGATCCACCGGTTCGCCCACCATATAACTATTCAACAGAGTTGTTGCGCTCGTGAGGACTATTCCGCGGGCTTAACGTTTGAAGACATGTCTAAGCTGTCGCTTGTGCCGAGGCGTCTTCGCCTCGTCGATCAGCCCATCCTGTCACGCAAGAATGGTATCTGCTTACGCAAGCTGACCTCCCTTCTGTCGACAACCAAGTCGTGGGGAACAGTCTCCACAACCCTCCTTTTCGGTGATGTATTACGTAGCAATTTTCGACGGGTCTTGGTTGTCCATTACCCTGGTCTTTCTGGGGAACATCGTCACGCCGCGGTGCAGGGGCTGTCGAACGGAGTGCCAGTCGTGACGCTCCCGGCGAAGTATGTGAGGGGAAGATTCGCCTTAGCCATCTATCAACAAATGGGGTACACAGAGCTTGTGGCGGATGATGTCCAGGTGGGTGTCGGTGCGTTGGACCATCCTCCCGCCAGCTGAAAGCAGCCGCGTGGGGGCTTTGGTTTTGCATCCAGCCATGTCGTCAGCCGAGGGAGAGGACTGAGCATCCCCGAGTCCGACAAGAAAGCTCTGATGCTATTCGTCTTATTTTCTTGCGTACATCTTGCAGTCAGTCACCCCTATCATGGGTAGCGATGTATAGAACCACGATCATTCGAAAATACTACTACGAGCTACCATTATGTTTCAGGACGGAAACGTTGGTAACCTCCCTGTACAATATGAGGACTTGGCAGCAGTACTGATAAGAGAAGACCACGACCAGGCCAGTACACAGTCGTCTTACGCTTAACGTGTGGCGTGCACTACATAACAGTTGCTCATCGAATACTGCTGTGTCAGGTGACTGAATTTGCGATGATATAAATCACGCCTTCCGACGAGTGTCTTCAACTACCTTATGTCGATGATATACGGAGCCCATGGGCTCTGCCAATGCTGTCATGGAATCGTGTGTGGCGTGGCTGGGAGTTAGGACCATGCGATAACCATTACCTGTCCTGTACGGTCAATAGAGGAGTCAGTACGTTGTGTATGGGTCACACATTGTCGCCGCTGCACAAAACAGTATAGACTACATACACGTACGGATTGTTTCCAAATGCGAAATGACAAAGGTCACCGGGTAGTGCGGTCGATGCGAATAATAAAGACACCTGTTGACTTGCCAACACCTGCACTGCGTGGAGGGATACAGGGCGGCGACTCCATGGCATGCCACAACACCAGCTTTTGCAAATGATCAATCAATGATATCTGTCAGGACGCCTGTAGACCCAAAAGGGTTAACACAACGAGGTCTTTTCCGAACGAAGCGGTCGGTCCGTACGGATCTTCAAATAGTATCCCCCCAAATCTCATCGGGTTTTTCGGAACTGTTCATTATCGGACGCCAGGAATACGTCTCGCTGGCGGTTCAGCTCGGCAAAGACCAAGACCTCCGGAAAAAAGTGGTGGCCAAAGTGGAAGGGGCATATCGAGAGTCCTTGCATCAGCACCACCAAAGTGCCCAAGAATGGGCGGCGTTTATCGTCCGTGCTCATCGGGGCGCGGAGTCCAACCGATGATGGCAAAGTGTCGACAGATTCTACCTCTCTGCCGTCAGCGACGCCATCATTGTAAAACTTGGCAAAGGAGCAAGGGGTGGGTGCGTATGTATGAAGCTTCCTCGCGTATGGGGAGCAGCGCTTGAACCCTCGGAGTCATGTGCAGCCGGCCTGGGATGTCGTAACCTTGAAGAAAATCATTCTTATTTGTTGCCGTAACTTTTCTGTCACATCACATCACATCACAGATTCATTTGGGCAGTTTCGGACAGTGGGATCAACCCCCCCCAAATTTGAAATTGGGCAATAGTTGAGTGTCGGACAGACAACGGCTCGTTTCGGATAGCAATGCCTCCCGAGTACCTTGTTGCCTCTGCCTTACCAGCGCTTGTACCAGCAATGAGATGTAACTACGGTCGCCTATACGCAGGATACTTGCGATCCGCGGCCATACGGAATACTTGTCCTTTTCTGCGGTCCATGCCTTTTGTTTGATCTGGACAAAGGTACGTCGATCTCTCCATCTCATCCAACAGTTGTTCGATCTTCGTGCTTGCCACCGAG
Organism: Ectocarpus sp. CCAP 1310/34; assembly: GCA_902602495.3. Classification (NCBI taxonomy): domain Eukaryota; class Phaeophyceae; order Ectocarpales; family Ectocarpaceae; genus Ectocarpus; species Ectocarpus sp. CCAP 1310/34. Next base: position 28,178 of record CACKRE030004678.1, on the reverse strand, counting down.
TGTTTACGAGTAAGACTTTCCTCAAAAACAGGGCCAAGCCGAACCCAATGAAATCGACCTTCCAAACTTTCCGAGGATACTTCTAGACCACAGGGCGGCCCTGTAGGGCTGAAGAAAGCGAGACGAAAAGAGAGAGAACCTGAAAATAACATTACGTTGTGCTAGCAGTCAGGAACAACGTGGAGCACATGTCGTCGATATCCTGGTGTCGCGTACTCTCTATCGCGCGCAACAACATTTGACCGACCACCGATGAAATAGCCATGGGGTAGATCAGCGCTTTGTTCCCAAGTACGAAAACTACATGAATCGACTGCACGGGCATGGACATGGACGTCCATATTCGCTAAGAGATACTTGAGTATGTCTGAGGGAGCTCGCCCACCGTCGATGCTATTGTTATACAGCTGCACTCCCCCAACATTTACGTCCAGTTGATTTCATCACGCGGAACATTCAGAGAACCACTAGGGGGGCGAGCCTGGTGTCGGTATGAGACAAGTTACATAGGCATACCTCCGATGTCCGGTACCCTTGCACGAGACATTCTTCGGTACTCCTCCAAATCCCGCTTCATGCACGACTTTCACCGTACGTCAGCCCCAACATAGACAAACGCCGGCACGACTGTCGCCCGTCTAAAAGTGGATCACTCGCGAAGGCACAGCCAGACCATGTTGGGCACGCTCGCGTGTGCGGCACCGCACCGAAGGGCAAAAAACAACGCCTTCTCGTCCTGCTTGTACCGTGAGCACTACATCGCCTACAAGCTACGAGTGCGTACCGATGAAACAAACAGCGATTAAACTGCGGCGAGGCAGCAAACTCAACCCCAGAGGCTGTGCTTCTTCCGTTGGAGGATGGGATGGGCTTCGTCTTCCTCCGAATCCTCTCGGCCCTCGGCGGATACGGTCATGGAGACCCCAGTCCCCAAGCCCCGACTCCCTCCATTTCGGAACCCTACTGCGGCAGTAGTGGTCGCTTTGGTCGAGGAGCGCTTCTTACGCTTGAGGTGCCGCTTCTTCTTCTTCTTCTTGCTGCTGCTGCTCCGCGCATCGGGGTCTTCGGCACTGCTGTTTCCACTGCTGGTGCTGGTGCTGCTGCTATCGTGACGGCTGCCGCCACCGCCGCCGCTCTCTCGTCTGTCGCGCTTCCTGTGGCGACCGGAACTGCTCCGCTTGCTCTTGGACGACGACTTCTTGTCCTTCTTGCGCGACTTTTTCTTTCGACTGCCCTCCTCGCCGTCGCCGTCACCATCTCCGCGGCCTTCTCCCCGCGCACCACGACGCTTGCGCTTCTTCTCGTCCTCCTCGAGCAACGCGCGCATCTTGCGGAGCGCGTCTCCTTCCGCGCCATCGTGAAGGAGGGCACCCGGCGCGGCCTTTGATGCTTCATCGCGCTCGGTGCTGCCAGCGGATCCCATCATCGACGCGGGCATCACCGCACCGCCCGGGGCAGATACGCCATTGAGACCCTTCCTGCCGTTGACGCTCGAATCTGTTCGGTTTTCGAACGTGGTTATGTTGCCCAGAGTCACGGACGCTCCCAGTGTCTCTCTTGCTTCCTGCCGCTCCATTCGTCTGCTTTCGCGGAGGAGGTAGAAGCAACACGAGAGACATTCAGTTAATGGGAGAGGAACGCGTTCGAGAGCATAGCAGTACTTTAGCCTAACGCCTGGAGCTCATCCGGGATAACACCACCTCCAAAAGAAGCATATGATACACACCGTTGCCTGGGGAGCGAACAATAAGGTAAACTCAACGCAGGGAACACGAAACGGAATGTGACCCATGGCCGCATTCAATGGGACATAGCATCGGAACCCCTGCGAAGTCGACACGGAGGACGTCGAGCACAGGATCAAGCGTCATCGTAACTTGTTGGAGTCGCACGTTGGGCAAGGCAAAATCCTTGGTACCGCTGATGAGATGATCTCGTCAACTAGTATTACCAAAAGATGATCTGATAAGACTGGGAGGGCTACGACACGCTGGGGAACCCAGACATGAGTGTGGGCAGGTCCAGAACGAGACTATTGAAGTTTGGCAACAGCAAGCTCTCGTTTCGTGTAGCCAGCCAAATTCGAAACTAGTCGATCGAGCACAACAGAAACTGACATATCTATCAGTACATGCTTGAAAAGAACACGCATACGCGTGCTTCCAAATAACGGAACCTGCAAAGCTACCGGCAAGCATGAAATATGCACTACAGCAATTGCGATCCTATCAACAATCTGACCGTAGGAGTCGTTGCCAAGCACAGCGATATGCAAGGCTGCACGGTCACTACAGAGGCAAAGAGGTTGAGGGGCACCCGCACCTTCTCGTCTCTTTCAGGTAGCTGGAGGCGTTCCCATTTTGGGGGTTAACGCTCAGCGCTCGCGACAGGTCCTGCACCGCTTGCCGCAGCCGGCCAGTGGAGGCGAAGGCGGCCCCACGGGCAACTAGTCCGTCATCGTGATCTGGACACATACCCAACGCCTGCGTGTATGTGTCGATAGCCGCCTGGGCACAACAGAGTTCATACGCGAGGAATCCGTAATGTTCGGAGGGGTTTGTCAAGGATCTGATGAGCGTTGCGTATGAGCCATTGCTAGTGCGTTCACAGACTGATCCCATGCAATCGTGAGTTCTTTGGTCCATAACAATACCCCCGAGGAAAACAAGGCAGCACCACTTTTCCAGCTGCAACTTGCTTCGTCTCCAACGCACTCTCTCACCCCTATAAGGACACACTCACATACACCCATAGCACAAAGGCTACCGTAACATAAAAACAAAGTGAAAATGAAACGGTGCACCGGGCCGGGAAAAACCTCACCTGATGCTGACCTTTTCTCGCCAGCTCCACCCCCTTTCGAACTCTTGTGTCAGCCCATAGCCGGTTTTGTCGATCTCGAACTGTGTCGTAAAACCAGTTCTTATCCTCACCACCGCCAGTGCCAGCAGTAACATCGGCTTCCCCGCCCTCTGCGGTCGCACCTTTTGCTCCTGCTACAGCAACCCCCGCCGCGCCTCCCCACGGGCGATCGTCCGCCCCAACATCCAGCACAAACGAAGCCGGTCGTAGTATGCCGAAGGCGTCGGCCATGGTTTCCGAGGCGTGTGGGTTGTGGAAAGACTTATCGGCCAACAGAGTTTCGTTGTAAGAAGGCGGTCGCGGTGCTCTTCTACGGGCAGACGACGACGACGACGACGACGACAAAGTCGCCACCCCGCCTGCTTGTGGCCGCCTGCGCTTGCGTCCACCCCTCTGCAGGGAGCTCCCGCTTGGCGACAACCCGCTGCTGCTTTGAGCCGCTCCACTGCTAGGACTTGTTGGATCGCAGAAGCTGCTGCGGATGGTGGTGTTTGTGGGCGGTCCACGTAGACTTGATTCTTCGTCGTCGGGATCTGAGCGGTCATTCGCGCCCAAGGGGCTGCTTTCCTCGCTGTCGTCCTCGTCTCGCTGCTGCGCCTCGGCCGCTTGCTCCACAAAGTCTTCGATTGCGGGCATCCAGGAGAATCCCCACGTGTCGGCATGTTCGTTGACGGAGGCGCCGGCGTCCTCCTCGTCGCCGTTCGGGGGATCGGCGAGCCTTCCACTCGCCTTCAACGTTTTTGTTCAGCAAGGAAGAGACAGAGAGACAGAGAGGCAGAGAGAAATTTGAATGCAAAAACACTGGACAAATCTTACAACGTAACCCCCAACACGGCAGGCGGAGCCGTTTATCCTGTGGACTGCTGCTGCCTTACCGGTGGGTAAACACACAAAGCACACCAAGAGAGTGTGCTCTGTAGGGTCTGCAAGTTTCTGGAGGGTATCGCAAGTTGACACAGCTTCTCACACCCTTTCCGACTATGCAGGCCACACACAGAGGCACCAGATATGGACACAAGAGCAGTGTGGAAACCACGTAACCAGGAGGTCACCGACAAGGTTGACGCACGCAAAAACGGAAAGGAACTTGCCACCAGCATCGGCGCCGTCACAAGGTTGTGCGGTGCAAACTACATACCAGTGCTCGAACGCCTGTCCTGGGGGCAGAATGGCCAGCTGCCTGCGCTGGGAAAGCGACCAACACGTTTAGAGCATCACAACAACAACTATCCAACTATCCGCCGCGTAAAGGGTGCTGAAGCTGGTGCTTTGCCAACAGCAGCGACGACAGAGGTACCCGTTGACATCAGAGGGTGGATTAGTCCGTGCGGTGTGCCCTCTCTGGTGGGACGGGAACACCCAGCGACGAGGGCTCTCACCTGATTTCCTAGTTTCTCTTCGCGCTCTCGCGCTTTTCGCTTCAGACGAATAATCTCGTCATCGAGAGGCATGGACCTCATCATGCCATGCACTCTTCGCTGTCCGCTACCGCTCTTCGATTGCTGTGTGTTGGTCATCATCTCAGCCTAGCTCTGTCTCGCGGGGGCACGGACACCGGAATTTGTTCGGGGAGAGTAGGGTGGGGTATGAGGGGGTCCGCGAAATACTTCGATGAAAAAAAATAAATGATGGCATGGAGCACAGCACAGGGCGGACGACCACAAACGAGCCCGACAGACCGAGGCAACGACGGATATCACGCTAATCCTCACGGATTACCGCAGCATATATACGCTCAAGCACCATGGGGGAAGAACCGGGCCACATCCGTGAGTATCTTGAATTTTTGAAGAATATCTCGGAATGCCCGCGCTGCTGGCCTCGGCTCGCCGGCGGTGCTCGCCGTGGGCATGTGTGTGTGCGATGCCAAGCGATGGCCACTGCTTACAGCAGTACCTTCCGCGCAGCGATCTTACCTGTATCTGGTTCTGCGAACACAACCCGACTCATATGAACCGCGTGCCTCATGCGCAACAGCACTCCCGTCACCTGACACTCAGGATCTCTTGTCTCCCAACAATCTCGGCCTGATCGTTGTCCTACCTTCCTTCGCGCTCGGTCTCTTGCCCTCTTTCGTGGTCAAGACATTGGGAATCTTCACCCGAGGGTGTCCGTGGCCGATCTTGAGCCCAAGCTGATCAAGTATGGCACCATCACTAACCTCTGGGTCGCCAAAAACCCTCCAGGTACGGATGGGTGCATTTTCCGAGTATGTTCATGGCTCCACCGTGAGAGATGTCTGTGAGTAAGACGCGAAAAACGGGTTACCATTTCAGTCTTGGGCCGCAAAGTCCACTCTTGTGTTCCAATTATTTAGTCACCCACTGGTCCTTCGCGTCTCTTGTACAAGGCTGCCGTTGTGTGCAGTGCGTAAAGGGGGTGTATAATACCACTCCTCTCGCACTTTTTATCGAAATAATCGTTGATACGGTAATGATCAGTGTATGCGTGGCATCGCTTGTCGAGAATTTCAGCGCTATGCAAGTAATTACTCCAGCACGTACGGCTGTTTGCCGAAATTTTGGCCAACATGTCCGTTGTTCTCCTCCTCGACTGTTTCTGTTCGTGTGAGAGGACACGACAGCACCGGCAGATCCGTGGCACGGTAGCCTCACCTTCCCCTCCCTCTGTTGGTGTTCGCGCACCATGCAGTGTGGACCATGTTCGGAAGAGAGTGCCCGCCTTCTGTGTTCGTGAACCTGAGGAACAGTTGGGTCATTGCTGGCACAACTGCTGCGCGAGTGGTGATCGGCGAACGGATATGCCGGAGACTTGACGACACGCCCACGAACACGACATTGCATCATTCGTTCTTCAACTAGTTGTTTGGTGCGCCAACCGCACAGGCGCTCGCGAATGCGTGCATTTTGTGAACCCATGAGCATGCGACCACGCATTTAATCCACCACGAAGTACCACGCGAAAGTAGCCGTGTAGCCGTGTGGACTGGCCCAACGATACTGTGTTGTCTGCGCACAAAACTTGATATTTTGGAGGGAAGTACAACAGCAGCATGATGACGCGACAAGGCAGTAGGGTAAGCATGCAACCGGCGGGATTGCCCGTGACGCGGTCTATCGCCGCTCCCCCCCTCCCTCTTTCACGGTGGTACGACTATTGCTTGTAGATTTTTCTCTTCGCTCCGACTTGAATACCAGCTAGCAGACGCCTTGGCGCTCTGCTGTTTGTGACTTGCCCCTCGCCCCCTCAACTGCCGTTCCCACGTCAACAGTAGTAAGCGGATGGTTGCTGTTTTGTACTTTGGCAGCTACAACGACCTCACGACCGATGATGCCTTCACCACCCCGTTCGATCCGACTGTCGTGGATAGGCTCTCTCAGTTGTTGTTGAAATGTCACCATCAACCGCTTCGACCGCTTTTGGCAAGATCCACTCCTCCCAGCGTCCTCTGCGTACCTCCGTTTCGTCCTGCATCATGGTCTACACCGCCTCTCGTCGTCCTCGCGAGTAATCTTGTACGCCCGCGAGCAGCAAGCATCGGCTGCCGCACAGCAGCAGCAACTGTAAACAAGTACACCAACCAGCGCGGCGTGTTTGTGTTTCCTACCTCCTTCGACGCGACCACTACCTGTACAGCTGTACGCCCGCATCCGCGAGAACAGCAGTACTGCGCTCAGCAGCAGCAGCAGCAGCAGCAGCAGCTCCGCATCAACACCAACAACCTTTAACGTCAACAGCAGCAGCACCACCTTCAACAACGTTCACACCGCAACGCCGAGATCGCCCTCCTGAAAACACGCCAATTTCGCCGTCAACGGCGAGAAAGCGTCACCTCCTGTCATCTTCGTCCGACGTCACCTTTTCTGAACGTTCGGTACTTCTCCGCCGTATATTCAATGTTTTTTCGTTATTCCTTTGTTCAATTGTTTGTGCTTGGGGAGCATAGCACGTGGTGGTGCGCCCCCCGACGGAGTACCAGCCGCGTCACCGCCAGCCATGTTTTTTTTTTAATCTTTTGGGCCCCGAGTGCGAAATTCCCGCAGTTCCACAGGGGGTACCTAACCTATTTCCTCCTTTTGTTTGTCCTCGCTTCGATTCCGTTGTTCTGGCTCGATGTATGCCAGTCTCCGCCACCAATGCACAAGATGCACCTAGTTTATGTACTCTTGATGCGTGGCCTTCCTCTGTCTTGGCCTTTATTTTGACGGTGTTGGCTGCTTGTTCGCGAACCTGCTCTGCGTTTGAACGTCGTCGTTTGCTCGGCTGCGCTTTTTGGACCCGTCCCGTGTTTCAGGCTTCGCGTTCTGTGACTTCCAGAACAGGGCCATGGCCGACGACTGCGTGCGCGGCATGGACGGGCTGAAGATGGAGAATTTGGCCATCACGGTGGAAATTGCCCGCAGGTGTGTGTGCGTGCTTGGCGTGCTTCCCACTCTGCTCACGGCCGGGCGTCAGCAACTGCTGTCGGGGTGCACGGGCGCACGCTTGGTGTTGCGTCGGGCTGGGTGTGGTAGCAAGAAGTAGCGAGCCGATCACGCCATTGGACCAGTCGACACCGACTCTGCGCGATGGCGCTGTGACTGGTCTGCTGGTTTGATTCCGGCCGCTATAAACGAGTCATGGGTTCGAATACCCGGCCGAACACTGTTGAGTGTTAACTTTTCCTGAGAGTCGTGGATAACCTTGGATAGAGTATAGGCGACTGAAATACTCGACGCCCGAGACCCTGGACATTCCGAATATATCGTGGGTGGTGGGTTGGCAAGAACTTCATTTGAAATGCACACAAAATGGACAGCTGTAGTGCTGGCGAGGGTAGCGACACACCTTGGAATGAAAAGCGTGGCGACATTAGCCCCACCACTTCCTTTTTGGCAACCAAAGTCAAACCATGAGACGGGTCAGCTTGACGATCTTCATCTCGTTCTGTGGGTAGGGTGCTCGAATGTACACTAAAATTGTGTTAACGCGCGAGCTGCCTAGATTATTATATTTCGCGCTTTTCAATCCCGGAAGTGTTGCGCGACGACGTGCATTGTCTAGATGCGTCAGGTTTGCTCGCTTCAGTGCGAATTTATGGCCACGGCACGCGTGTTATCCGATGGCAACCCTCCCGTTGCTCCCAGTCCAGTCGCCGGCCGCTTTTTGTCCGCGGACTTTGTGGCCCTCTCTTGTTGGTTGTCACTGAACTCCCTGGCTACGCCTGACGCGACAGGCCCAAGGCGAGGGCCCAAGGAAGAGGCAGGGGCGGCGGGGCACGCTTTGGCGGTGGTGGTGGGTACGGCGGTGGGTACGGTGGCGGCTACGGCGGGGGCTACGGTGGCGGCGGGTATGGCGACCGCGCCAGAGACTCCGGAAGAGACAGCCGTGACAGCTACAGGAGGAGGAGCCGCAGCCGCGACAGGTGCGCATGTTGAAGCGCGCAACGTTGGCGCAGTTTAATATTTTGTTTTGTTGGTGCTCCGTCGTGCGGGTACACACGGGTGGGTGCTCTCGCGTTTTTTCTTTTTTTCCAAGCGTGGGTCGTTGTGAGGAAGGACGTGAGTGCAAGTGGTGGTTTGCAATTGAGGCTACGAGATTCGTGGCTGTTCAACCCAGGGTGAAACGGTTGTGAGAGAGGCGGAAAACAGCTAATGAAAAGCCAGCGTGCGAGGACAACAGCACGCTACTCTCAACACCTTCAGTGCGCAAGGTCGTTACTGCCTGTCACTTCGCTAACGAACATTGGAAATGGCAGGAACGAACTTCTTGGGTGCCATGTCCTTTCGTGCGTCCCTTCTATTGCGTCGGATCTGCTTTCCAAACAAAAACTGCTGTACCTTCTACTACCATGTTCCCCGCGTTGTTTCACCCATGCACTACTGTACCTTCCGTATGTTGTGCAACCCCGCCGATTTCATCACCCCGCCGCCCCCTCCACTCATGACCACATGGATGGATGGTCACAGGGACGACCGCCGCCGCCGCGATAGCCGCTCGCGCTCCCCACGCCGGGACCGCGACCGCGGAGGGCGGGACTACGGCCGGGACTCCCGCGACTACGGCCGCAGCTCGAAGAGCGGCAGAGGCGACAGCCGAGACCGCCGCAGCCGCAGCAGGGACCGCAGCCGCAGCAGGGACCGCCGCCGCTCACGCTCCCCCCGTGATGACAGGGGAAGTGGCCGCGGCGGCGGGGGCGGCGGTCGCTCCCCCTCCGCCAGAAGGTCGCGCGAGCGTGGCAGCCGCAACGGCAGCAGCGCCCGTGCCGGCCGTGGAGGTTCGCGGAGCAGGAGCAGGAGCAGGAGCAGGAGCGGGAGCGCGAGCCGCAGCAGGAGCCGCAGCAGGAGCCGCGGCGGCAGCAGGAACCGCAGCGGCAGCAGGAGTCGGAGCGGTGGCCGCGGGGGCGGGCGCCGAAACCGGGGCAGAGACGACGACGAGGAGAACGGCGCCAGCAATGGCGGTTCTGGCGACGTAGCTGCGCGAGGCAAGAAGAGGAGCGGCTCCAGGGAGGATAGGTCCCAGTCTCCGAAGCGGAGCAAGGGAAAAACCGCCGGTGCCGAGGGAGACGAGGCGGTGGACGGGGCGGAGGACAGCGAAGAGAACGGTGACGCCACGGGCGGCGATGAGAGTGGGACGGCGGCCGAGGTTGAGAATGGCAACGGGAACGCCGATGGCGGCCACGACGAAGACGAGGAGGACGGCAGCGGTGGCGACGCGGAGGATCAAGAGGAGGAGGAAGAAGACGCTGTGGACGAGGAAAACGGTGACGATGATGAGCAAGCTCCGGACGCGGACGGGGGAGACGAGAGCGACAACTAAATAGTCATGAACCAGACGATCTAGCTTGTGAATCAAATGCATCGTAGTGGTGGTGCCGGCTTGGCGACAGATTCGAGGAAGTGGTAGCAGCGGGCATCTCTGAACACGTGCGGTTTATGAGACGCAGGATACTCTTTCCGGACTCTTTGTCAGTGGCACGTGTCAAGTGTGGGGGGGGGGGCTTGGGTTGGGTTCATTCGCTATGCCGTGCTTCGTGGGTAATCGCTGACGGTACCGATGAAGAGATATGTCGAGTAGGTGTCTCCTGCCGGCGGGGGAGCGCCAAGCATTGTTCTAGTTCTCTTCTTTTACACGGTTGGGAGGTTCTGAGTCCCACTCTAATCTTGCGCACGCTGTGGCGAACGCATGGTTTCGTATTGGTCGAACACGTTTCATGTGGTTATTTTTTTCGGAATTATCGCAGCGGAGTACACGGTTGAGTTGCTTGGGACGTTATGATGGTCCTGCACGCTAATCCGAAAGCTGTGCTGAGCGACATGTCAAGTTGTGTGCACGTTGACACAGCAGTAGTTTCGTCATCTCCACGCCTGTGTTCCTCCTGGCTTTGTCCGTAGTCTTGTTGTCACTAACTACACCGTGGGACTCGTTCATTGCTGCTGCATGCATACGTACAGGCAATTTTTGGGTCCCACGCTGCCAAGTTCCCTCAAATATTTCTAAACTCTGGAATTCTCGGAATGGTTTCTATGCTGCAACTTTTGTCGGAGCCAGCCACAATGGAGTTGCCGTACAAGTATAAGTATGCATATGCGTTTATCATTCTTTTTCTTGAGTCTCTTTCAGCCTGCAATACATTGTGTTTCCGTCCATGTGGTACTGACATGTGTGTAGTCGCGTGGCCCTCCTCCCCTCATACATCGTCTCAAAAGCATATCGTTTACTGCCGTGGCGTGAGATTCGGTTCCGGCGCGATATGAAGTTTGTTGGTCGTGTTGAGAGCAGGTTGGCCTTGCGCCGAGGGTCCTTCCTGTTTATAGCTAGCTGTTGTCTGTACTTGCTCGAGAATCTTGCCAATGAAAAGGCGTGAGTCTCAGTGCGGCTGAAAACAGAACATATTCGAAATTCCAAGAGCCGTGTGTCGGAAGTGGCCTTATTGTTGCATCGTGAGTGTGTCACTGCGTATTCTCAAGCTTGGTACAGTAGAGCTTGGGCTTGGGTCTCCGTCGATCTAAAGTATTTTTTTGTTCGGAATTTTTATTGTCTATGATGCCCACCCCTTGCCCGACCTTTCTCAGAAGCCGATCTCAGCCCACACCGCGAACCTCCGACAATTACCAGCAGTTTGTAATTCTGTGTAGCTGAGACGATTTCAAGACTTTCCACTGTTGTTTGCGCAGCTATCGTGTACGTCTACCAACTACGCGAACAAAAAAAATTCCTTGTTGCTGTACGTTGTACTGCTGGAGACTGTTCGATACTCCCTTCTGTGAGCCGAGTATCTTGCTGAATGGTTGAACAGCGGGAAGCAAGATGACAATGGAGATGATGCTTTGTTCTTTCAGCGCCACATACCCACCTGCTGCGGAGATACACTACGCCACGACAAGAGGATGCACAAACGAAACAATTCATTTTCGGAAAGCTCTCGACGAGACAGCTTGAATGCCACACCGTTTCCGGCCCTGTGACTATTCTGCTGTTTCAAAGAGAAATCGAAATTTGAAAATCTGCCCGGGGGGTGTGTTATCTTGTGCCATTTACGGTATGGGAGGCCTTCGGTCCTCCTTTCTCTCTCCCCTCCGGTGGCACGCCTTCTCTTCTGAGACCGTTTCTCCTTGCCAAATCTCAAGAAAGAAAACTGCCAGGCCCCGGTTGTCGTGGGTATGGACTTGACCTGGGTCTCCTTCCACCGGGGGAGCCTGTGTGCTTGCGCACTACTGCTGTGTACATAGACTAGTCTAGACAACAGGCTACGAACGGCAGCTGGTTTCTATTGTTTTTTGTCTCCACTTCAATTCAAGTCAGCACTGACAGTACTGCTGTAGCGCCGTTTTACTCCAAGCGGTGGTCACACAGAATGGCCCCTCTCTATCCTCCCCTCCTGCGGTACGTTGCCTTCGATTTTTAATGCGAGAAGTGTTCAGCACTCTCTTCCCTCTGTTAACACACGAAGTCTAGACTACATATCGTAGGGCGAGTTGCATGCCTCTCTACTGCTGTAGTACCATACCCATAGTCTGATCTGGGTGTTTGTTCGTGCACAACAGATGAATGATGGTTTCACGCACTTGTACTGTATTCCGGACATGGTATGCATAGACTAAATTTAGTTATGCTATGCAGGAACATCGTCCAACAGGAGATGTACGGACGTGGCCTCGTCGCGTCGTACGTTCCTATCGATTCTCCGGAGATACCGACCAATAATAACCGGAGATGTGGGAGATGTGTCCCCATGATACTCTGTACAGCAGTACAGTACCTGTAGCAGAACGGTAGAACCCGTAGATTTTGATCTTACCTCTTGGACAGCCGGTGATTCGCCACCGACAAATCGAGTAACCTTTGCTGGCCTGGTCAACTTTGTCCCAGCAGCATACGCTCCGCTTCAACAGTTGAAATGAAGATTGCACTAGGAGGAGATGCTCGTCTATCAGCCGGTTGGGTAACAACAGCAGTTGCCATACATATTGGTCATCATCTTGAATGTCTGCCGTTGCGTCAACGCCAGCCCCGGCAATGCTCTGGAATTACCTCCCTCGATGCTCGAACCGACCGCAGGGGGAGAAGGGGCTCGTGCACCAGAGGGATGGACAACGCTGACGCTATCTTTTGATGACGCTGGGAGAGTTTTCACCACTACTGTGGATATGAGGGTCGGCGCCGACGAAGCCGAGGTACTGCTTTGACTCTCTCCCTCTGTGCCGATATACAAAGGATATGGATGGGGTGACTGCTTCAGGCGGCTTGTTCAATTCACGCAACTATACGCAAGTATTTATCCCAGACGCTTGGGTACTACAACGAAAGCTCTTGTTGCTGTGCCAACCTGGATGTCTTCATACATAGACATGCCATGGACAATGGAAGATATAAAAAATACCCGGCGTGGGTACCCCCTCCTGTGTGACCCCGGACGGTGCGTCTAGCTAGTTGTAGAATACCAAGTACTCTGAGAAGTGTACGTGCACATACGCGGCAAAAGTGTAGTGTGCACCGAAGAGAAGAAAGCAGGCGGCGCCAGAGATGGGACGAAAACCCCCCCCCTGTAGAATACAGCCTATAATACTGATGTAACGACCGCACTCGGTGGAGGGTAAACCTCTAAGGATATCGCAACTTGGATATCGGCCCTTTCTCTTACACATAGACGATGCAAGTCCTGTAAATAGGACTAGTTGGAACGTGTGGTGACCACATGGATACAGTAGTTGCGGCACAGAGCACGGCTCGGGGCATGCCCCCCCGCCAGTGTACCATCATGACCCACATGAGTGGCAATCAATCAATAAGTTACAGACCGCGGCCGCATTATTAATGATGATCGTGTTGTTGCGAGGCTCGTATTTGGTTGCCCCGAGCACCTGTTCATAATTTGCCAAGCCCTTGTTTCGACCAGTCATTGCCTCTCAAAGTTGGTTTTGGTTCTTTTATTTCTACAACCAATCACTGCCTTTTCTAGAGAAGGAAAACGTTCATCTTTTCTCGGAGGTTCAACAGTGTGACTGACGTGTAAATATGCCGGAATCTCCTGCTGCTGTAGTAGGTACCGTTGTGTTGCACCCAATCCTGAGATCACAAGGGCTTCTTCTTCCTGTGAATGATAGCCAAGCCCAGAGTCCGCGATCAGTCTCGGGGCACACCCACACTGTACATCAACGATAGCATCAAGAGGACATCGTGTACGTCTACGGTATCAACGAGCAACTCTCAGCCTTCTTGGCCTACTGTGTTCAAGGGTGACGTTGGGCGTTAGGTCCATCCTCGATCCCGAACTCCTGTAGCTACAACCGTGTTCGACTCGAGCATGACCCACAAGCCCATCGCCGAGTCTAGATTCTAACATTTGCTTTGTGCTTAACGTACTCTGGTCTTGCTCAAGCTGACACGACGGTTGTACAGGTTGCGGGTACGCTGCTGAGACTACCGAGCGATGGACCCACGAAACCATCGTACGTAGCGTAACACTATTTCTGTGTAGTGAGTACTCCACGCTGCAGCGGGCGCAGGCACCGAAACACGAAAGCCGCCCGTGATCTCCATGCTGTGTATCTCGTCGTCTGCGTCCATGCTCTCGTGTTCGTCCAACAGGCCCAGGCGGTCGTGGTGGCCGTGGGGCGTGTCCACGAACCAATCCATGGCCCTCAAGGCTTCATTCCATACGCTGTGGATCAACTACTGAATGTAGTGATGTTGCACCCATTCGACGAGCACCCGAAGAGAGTGTTCAACGGAAACAAATCGAGTGTATGAATTGCCAGTTCTAAGCCTGGATGATGACACGTTGCTTAGTTTGCAGGGGGAACTTTCGACGCGGGAAACCATGCTCGTTGTGCACCCCGAAGCAGGTTCGTGCAGTGATAGCGGAGGGCTGCCACAAGATTGGTGCGAGCGATTATCACGCTGCCCAAGCAACGGCCCGGTGGATGGAACAGGTGATCGAAAGCGGTGCAAACACAAATGGCAGATACCTTAGGCTAACGACACCATGTTATATGATGCATGTACTCCACTGCCGAACGTTGGACGCAAGCGACATTGGCGAATTGAAGTTGAGCTAAACGACCAGGAACGTCTACCCTGATCGCTTTTTCTCAGTCCCCACGAATACTCCCCGTAATTTTATTGGGTCCTTCTGATTTTGCTTTGACATTCCATTTAATGTACCCTTTTTTTGGTCGTTAACCTGCCACCAACGAAGCCATCCACGTCAACTGGACCACTACGGGTTTAATGGGTATTCAGGTCCAGGGCTGTTGTTGTTGTTGTTGTCGTTGTTGTTTATTGTGAAGACAATATCAACAACAACAACAACAACAACAACAACAACAACAACAACATACTTTTACGACAGGGTGAGCGACATTCTCCGACGATTCCGAACAGACATAAGCTACGTCTTTTCACGTTTTCAAAACCTGAATGCCGAGGAACATTGGTGTCGGGGTTGGTGTCTCTCGCTGCACGATTTTCGCTGTTTTCCGTGATCCTCAATTGTTGCGAACATCTCGCCTTTTGCTATGTCCTGTCCTCTGCACGTGGTGATGTACTTGTGGATTGCGCAGATCGAAGGTCGCGGCTACAATCGGACTGGATACATGTTCGAGGCAACCGGTAGTAAGAACATCTTCCAAACGTTCTTGGGAAAAATGATGGAAGCTGCGGAAGAACGCCCATTTTTCGTGCTCGAGGTAATAGCGACAAAGTAAAAAATACAACTGAAGTACTGTAGAAGATTAGCATTCCATTCAACGTTTTGATATCGACATGTGCTTGGCGGCGCTTTTCTACCGTAATGTCATGCTCTCCTCATTCTTCCTTCAGAGAGAGGCGGGAGCGCCTTCAGCTCCGCAGCATTTTCGCCGTATTCGATGCAGCCACCATACGTTCAGTGTGCTGTATTGCTATTGTTGTTTGCGAGGAATGTGGCTGATAGCAAACAAGTTCTCGTTGCACACGTGAACAATTTTACACACACGTAGAAAATTCTCGTCCACTAACCTTTGTTTTCGAATGTCTGGATATCGCATATCAAACGTTTTCTCTCGAGCTATCGATGCGATTGTTCCGTCCGCAAAGCAAAAATGAGGAATCCAACACGTCTCTGTTTTTGTTTTCGCGTGTTGTCCGTGGGCGGCGCTTTAGAGTGGTAGCTGGGAAGGGGCGTCAGCATCATGGGTTGCGGAGCACCTCTTGAAGCATTCAGAATCACTCCTGGTCTGCCTTGACACGTGGGACGGAGGCCAAGAAATGGCGAACACAGGGTTCGACATGGTCTCTGTAGAGGTATTATTTTGCCCTTGCACAAGTTACCGCGACAGCTACTCAGAGCGTGTGCGTCTCACGTACGTTGCCACTTTTGATGTAAATTGCGAACGCGCGTTGTAGAATATAGAGAAATCTCGGCAGCTTCAAGGCCTCGAAACGATTGGGGGCTCGTTCTCTCCGTCTTGTGAAACTCCGAAGTCGTTAGGAAATAGTTGTTCCAATGCATCGCGACGTAGATTCAAACAGTAGTTCCTCGAACCATCCTGACATGATGTATCAGCGTTGGGGTACAAGGGTACTCGCTATATATCTCGACTTGAAACGATCATCCTGCAGTTTCCATCTGTGGTTCACGTTCCACATCTCGCGCCCACTCGAATTGATCACCATCCGAAAACCCGCTCAACGAGACCATCAGGAGCGGTTCCACTGGAACATGGGGAAGGCCCCTAATGGCGAACGCGTGGTCGCTTTCAAGGGCGACTCGCTGGAATCCTTGGCAGGCCTTGTCGCGAGGGGATTGACCTCGTCGTTCGATGTCGTCTACATCGATGCTTCCCACGAGGTAAGCTTAGGAGCAAAACAAATGGAAGGGGGCTTTTTCCCCACCCGTTTCAGCAAAGTATGAATGCGTCACCGACAGCCGAAAGGATCCACTACTGTGCCCGGTCGGCGCTGTGTTGATGTTCACTTGGAGCACGGCTCACAGGTCCACGCACCTGGCCGTGAAGTTGTGGGCAAGGAAGGACCGAAATAAGGTTGCACTCGCGTAGTATCATTGACATGAATGGGTCGAATCTACGGCATGAATCGTCGATGGCTGCACGCGGCTACAATGACCGTCGCGTGATCAGGGGTTAAGCCTGGGCCGTGCATTCGGCTGCGTTGTGATTTGAAGCATGGATTATAGTCATTATTTGCGTGGTGTGAACGAAACCCGATGCTATGCACAGGGCCACACGCTTGCTGAGTGGGTCGAGGTTTCATCGTAGGAAGCTAACGCCGGTTCGTAGTCCAACACTAACACTTGCACAGACCACATAACGCACACACAAGCCATTTAGGCTATATTGGTGGAAATTTGGCATCGACCCTCACCGCCCACCATGTGTCACCCCCTCCCCGTGCGAGGTCAATGGTCTAACGACTACGGCATGCACGACTATGAGTACACCCCTCACCGTGCCCCACGCTGCGCGCTGCCATCAGATGAAGGATGCACTGGGGGATGCGCTCTTGTCGTTTCGGCTGCTCAAAGTTGGAGGGGTCATGATATTCGACGACTTCTGGATGAAGGGGGTAGCGCGAGCGACGGCGGCGTTCGAAGAAGCTCTCTGGGACTCGCTGCAAGTACTTCACAAAGACAAGGTGGGTGCCTGATTGTACTTCGATCATATTCGAGGGAGACGTGCCGGATTACAAAGGAAGGAGTTTTGTGCGGTTTGAAGACCAAGGTCAGCGGGCACGAACAATAGATGGTTGTTCCGTTCTCTCGGACACAATAGAGAAAACTTGCCAAACAAATGCCTCCTGGTGTTGCACCCCTCAGGTTTGGATGCAGATCGGCCTCCGTCATTTACGTAAATGGTACTTGACAATATGTCGCGAACCACGATGTAACTCTTCAGTGATCTTTCGCTTGATGAAGGCTTGCTGAGCCCTGTTCTTGGCTGACCGTTTTTCCTCTTTCCCACGGTGTGTAATTCGTTCTGTTTTTGCTTCTGACAGAACCACTTGGTGGTGACTAAAGTGGCCGACGATCGGTTTACAACGCATGGCAGTGAATTGGTGCTTGGCGACAAGTCAAGACTGGAAGCCCTTGTTAGCCGTGGGCTAATGGCTCAAACCGGAACCGCCACAGCTTTCGCCGCATCTTGAAGGTTGCTCACGTTGTCTATGTCGCCCACGTCGCCGCCGACTTCGACGTCGTCGTGCGTGGGAGTGTTACCGTGATTAACGGTGGAGAGGCGCGTTGTATCATTGCTCTGCAAATAGATGTGCGGGGAACACCACGTCATGCTGTTTGTTGAGCACATATTTATTTCTGTGACTTACGCAGCACATGAAATAAGTGTATTTTGTAATCATGACATATGTGAGAACAAATACTTCACCCGCTCGACATGTCGCGCAGCTTTTGCCAAAAAAGGTTCATCAACTTGCTGTGCTGCTGCACTACGTTTGTTGGCGTAAATGTGTACAAATATCATGAGGTTGTTGAATTTGTGGTGTACTGCAGTGATGGCGAGGAATCCCTGGTGTTTCTCCGACCAAGCCGGGATAACCAGGGTTGGAGCGAGTCATGGATTTGCCAGGCTCCACGTATTTTGGTCCATTTTTTTGTGTGATCTACCAGGAGTTTTGTGAGGCTTACAGAAGCCGAAATCAACCGTTAGTAGTCTAATGCTTCAAAAGGCTCCGAGGCGTTCATCAGGCCTCAAAAACGCTCTGATAAGTTTTTGAGGGCGGCCATGATGTTCTGATGATCAGCATATATATCGGGACGCGGCTCGTATGGAAGGAAATACATGTAAGAACAAAACGACCGATAACGTTCTACAAAGGGGGCGTAGGTCGGAAACAGCTCCGGGAGGCATTGATTGGTCGAAATACATGGCCGACTCAGAATGTTTTCTGCTTTGCAACGGAAACCCATTGAAAATTGGAAATTGGTTATTTACCAGTAGGCGAATAACACAAAGTCTCTGGTTGGGGTCTCGCGTCCCGTCCTTTTGGTCTTCCTTTACTGTTTGTTGCAGTGTTGCTGTACTGTCCGCTGCCCAGCGGGTTGGTTGGGATTTGACGAGAAAGGTTATATATTTCCCCTTGGTGTCCGTAGACGGGGGGCGGGGGAAGAGCGTGTTGTCGGCGCCGCTTGTGACCGCCTCGCTGTCGTGGCAGTTACACGCTGTGTGGTGGAGCTACCTCATTCGTTCGCGATACACTCTTTTCGAGTCGAGGGTTCGCTTAGCCAGTCGCGACACGTCGGTGGATGAACTCATGCGCATCGGCGGCTGGAAGACCGAAACCGTAGCGCCACGTCGGTCCACCACTAAGCTCTCGAGTAGTTGGGGTTAAGAGTCGGCGGGAAGAACAGTATGGGGTTGCGGCTGAGGCACCGTTGTCGCCGACCTTCCTTTGCCGCCGACCTTCCTTTGCCGCCACAGTACTTGGGCGGCGTGCAAGTATTTTCTCCAGACATTTATCTAAAGAAACGTAGCTTCGAAGTACTATTTACCTACAACATTGTCGAGGAAAGCTGTTACAACGTAGTCAGGCACAGTTTACCATAGGTGCGACTGCGGCAACTAGCCTTCTGTAGAAATAATACAGAAANATTTCTCTTTCCAGAGCTCGCTCGGGCCTACCGATCTCACAGCAGTGTAGACCAACCTCTGTGATAGAGCGGTGACAGCAGTGTAACCTCTGTGGTAGACTACAAAGTCTACGAGCTACAGCAGCACCGCCACCTCCGCTGCTGCAGGACGCCACATTTTGTGAGGTTATGAGCCTCGCTTTACGCGAACACTAGGAGCTGCGGACGTCACGACGGATGTCAAGACATCCTACTGCTGTTTACTACAACATCCGTCTCTGGACTTCGTGCGGAAATCTGGATTCGGAGATTTGATAGACCATCAACGGTCAGCGGAAACGAAAGTGAGCGCACTACTTGGTCATCTACACCAAGGGGCTGAGAGTTCATTATACACACACGTTATCACTGCTGCAACAGCAGTAGTGGGTACCTCTGTGGTGAACAAACAGCAAAGTGTTGCGCGGGAAGCCTCGATTTAGACATTGAGCAAATACTTCTGCGGCGGAGACAGGAGGGAAGACTGTATCAACAGCGAAAGTCGACCGGGAACCGTAGTCCTATTCACCGATTCCCTGAGTGAGGAAAGGGTATCAGGAGCGGGGTCGCAAATTGGCCTACCACCGGAGTTCTGTTCACCAATTCTCTAAGTAACAAAAGGGTTTCAGAAGCGGGGTCACGAATCGGCAACCGGAGTCCTCTATATCAATAGAAGGAGCGGGGCTGGAAAAATCTCAGCGACAGATTGCTGAGTAATACACCAACAAAAATACAAGACGAGATCATCAGGATAAAACCAGAAATGGAAGCAAAATCGGAAACTGGAGGCGGAGGCAGCATCTGGAGTGATGGATCCACAAACCTGGCCAACGTCATCAGAGGACTCCCCAAGTTCGATGGAACGAAACCAGAGGACTTCAACGACTGGATGAAGAAATTGGGTGTAGTCGTCGGCGTTACTCGGAGGGACATCATGCCACTTCTCAAGGGAATGCGCAGGCCTGATCCCTCGGACACCACCTTCGCCGCATACGAGAGAGCAAACGACGACCTCCACGCAATCCTATTCTGCCTCGTCGAACTGCCGGCTGCACTAACCGTACACAAGCACGAAGACGACACCGGCCTTAGCGGCGACGGGCAGGCAGCATTCGCGGAACTGAAGGCCAACTACAATCGAGTGACAGATGAAGTGATCAGGGCTAAACTGGACGACCTGGAAAGGACGGTCATGGAGCCAGGAGAGAACCCGGACGATTTTTTCAACAAGAAACACCGCCTCCGCTCTCAACTAGAGAAAATGGGGGAAACCATCTCCGATCGCCGCTTCAAGGACATCTGTGTGCAAGGTTTCTCCGAGGACTACAAGGACATCAAGATGATGGTTTTCCGCGACCCATCATTCGACGTGCAACAGATGCAAGCCACCATACGCAACATCTTCGTTGACGAGCAAATGCGCAAGAGAACCAAGGGCCAAATCGCTGGCCGCGGATTCGCCATGGCTACCAAGACATCTGGCCCCATCTGCTTCGAGTGCAACGAACCGGGACATGTCAGGAGGAACTGTCCCAATCGCCAGCGGGAGGGCCATAGGGCAAAGAAGACGAAGCCTGCGGGAGCAACCAAGTGGTGCTCCGTCCATAACACCACTACACACTCCGACGAAGAGTGTTACAACCAAGGAGCCAAGCGACCAGAACGCACGGGCAAGGCCTTTTCTGCATGCACACACTGCGTGCACTGCTCAACCCAGCCAAGAGACACACACGCCAAGCCTACCACAACGGAAACTCCCAAAGAAACAGAGAAGACCGAGAAGGCAGAGATCGACTTCTCTTACGACGAAGATGCATTCAAGGGTGGATTCATGTACCATGCTACATGCAGTATGGGAAGCGGACGCACTTTCACGACGACTGCAACTGGGACTTCAGCGCTGGTGGATTCTGGAGCTTCTGAGACAATTTTCGACAACCGCCTCATCCCGAATGGACGTCTCGAAGAAGAACGCCCGACGCCCAAGATCATCGACGTTGCAGGAGAAAGCCAACTACGAGGCACTACCACTGGGATCCTACACTGCACCATCAAAGACGACAAAGAACAGCAACTACCCGTCAAACTACAAGGTCTCATCGTGCCAGGACTAGGCCGGAACATCTTCGCTCCAACGGCCCTTCTCAAGAAGGGCCTCCGATGTTTCCTGGAAGACAAGACCCCACACCTCACCATCGGTGGAGAAGTCGTCGTTCCTCTGAAACAAGAGACTCAAGACCAAGGCATGTGCACCCTCGCCATCACATTCAAGGGCGATCCAGCGTCGACAAGCAAGACACCCCCGAACAACCAAGAACCAGGGCGCAAGCCGAAGTTCGGAAAACCAGAAGCGGTACAGATCGATCACACTCTGCACGCGACATGCTCAGTGGCGATGAGCGTGAGCGCCGACCTCTGGCACCGGCGCCTCGGCCACATCAATTCAAGTGCTATGGAGATTTTGAGGCGCAACCCAGCCACACGTGTGCAATATGACGGACCTATATCCCCGTGCGACAACTGCCACATCACGAAGCACAAGAAGGCTCCCGTCCCGAAGAAGACCAGCCGTGTCCTGACCAAACCAGGCCAACTCGTCCAGTTCGACAACATGGGACCAATCGACCCGCCTGCGAAGTACAACGGACGCACCTACTCCTATGTCGCCAAAGCGACCGACGTCTTCACCAGAATGCGGGAAGTGTACCTACTGCGCGACAGGACCGAAACCACGCAAGCTCTGCACGCCTACAACATGCAAGTAGCATCTGAAGGCTACCGCATCGAGGTTCTACGTTGTGACAAAGGCGGAGAGAACACTGGGGAAGAAATGCGCAACTACTGTAGGGAGTCTGCGATCAAGCTGGAATTCGCCGCGACCAACACGCCCCAAGAAATCGGAGTGTCAGAAAGGGATGGCCAGACACTTGCGGCTGTGACTCGAGCTCTACTGCGCGATGGAGACTTCCCAAAACACATGTGGGGGGAGCTCATGATGACTGCAGCATACCTGACCAACAGGACCCCACACGCGGCGCTAGGGGGAGCCACGCCGTATTCCAAGATGTACAACACAACCCCGGACCTTTCTCGACTTCGTGCCATCGGCGCCCGCGCGTTCGTTCATCACGAGCGATACAAGAAGAAGCTAGACGATCGGGCCTTTGAAGGCAAGCTCTGCGGTTACGGACCTGACAGCAAGACGTACCGGATCTACGTGGAGGGCAAAGACAAGGTCTACGAGAGCCGGAACGTGACTTTCATCGAGACTCCACCCAACACCATCCCCCCTCACCGGTGGGACGACCGTCTCGGATATGAACAGGACGTGATGAACTTCACGTCATTGCTCGGACGCCGTACCTCTACGGGCGACGAAGACAACAAAGTGGACTACGGAACACAATCAGAGCTCCTGCTGCACGAGATGCGCAACATGCAGCAAGACAACATCAGCCGAGCAGAACTTCGCCAAAACAACGCGGGCATGGATTCCGACAACTACTTTGCTGCTGGGGGAGCTGACAGCAACAACAACCCGCGGACTACGACACCATCCAGGACATCGCAGGACACGACACTCGAATCACCCACGACGCCAACAGACACGGACTCCGCTTCGCCAGCCCCCATCTCAATGCGTCGATTAACGGTGACCCGTCCTGCCACGCGCACTCACCAACCCACAGATGACCCTATCGACCCTTCATGCATCCCGAAATCTCTGGAAGTGAACATGAACGACAGATGCCGCTCTACCATGGCTGTCAGCCACCCCGCTCCACTGGAGCTCACCGAGGATCAACTACTCGATCTCACCCACCAAGCGCAGCAACGATGCCCTACTGACGCGGCGGATTTTGCTCACCTGGATGAAGACCCCTTCGCCGAAGTCCGGGCGTATGCTTACGCCATGGGCACCTCGAGCAAAGGGTTCTTGGGGGAGACACACCAAGAGATCAAAACTCCGAGCACGTACACCGAAGCCATGAACTCACCACAACGCGAGCAGTGGAAGAGCGCTATCGACACCGAGATGGGTAATCTCGCCAAGCACAAAGTCTTTAAGAAAGTACGCATCAGCCTGGTACCGAAGGATGAGGACATCTTCGACACACGCTTCGTGTTCAAGATCAAGGCCGACAGCCGCTTCAAGGCCCGCTTAGTCGCGGGGGGACACCGCCAACGAGCAGGACGACACTTCGGAAGGAACTACGCTCCAGTAACCCGATTGGGTAGCATCCGCATGCTATTCGCCATCGCTTGCGAACACGGATGGGAGGTGTACCAATTGGACGTGGTAGCTGCATTCCTGAACGCGTACACCGACAGAGACGTCTACGTCAGGCCGGCGCCAGGCGACGAGGAGAGGGACCCTACGACAGGTGAAATGATGGTCTACAAACTGGAGAAAAGTCTGTACGGCCTGTCACAGTCCCCGTCACTGTGGAACGACGCCATCAATGACAGACTCATCATCTTCGGCTGGCAGCGCACTCACTCTGACCCCTGTGTCTAGATCTTCGTAAGCGGGGACAAACTCACAATCCTCGCGATCTACGTCGATGACATCCTCATCACGGGCGGAAACAAGGAGATCGTAAGCAGGAAAAAGAAGGAACTCATGGACAGCTTCGAAATGACAGACATGGGAGAGGTCAAGCGCGTAATCGGCATCGAAGTGCAGCGGGACTACGAACATGGCACACTAGCCATATCGCAAGGACCCTACGCGAGAGATATCCTACAGCGATATGGAATGGAACAGGCAAACCCGGTCAGCACCCCCGGGTATGGAGCAGAACTATCAACCGAGCAGCCACAAGACCAACTGCTCGGACCCGAGGACAAGCAGAGATTCCAGGCCATCACCGGGAGTCTCCTGTACCTTGCCCAATGCACCCGCTACGATCTGTCATACGCAGTGCACCAACTGACACGGGCATGCGCAAACCCAGCACAGGTCCACATGGCTGCGGCCATTCACCTAGTACGGTACCTACGCGGAACGCCGGACCTGCCGATCGTGTACAAGGAGGGGCAGTTCATTCTCTCGTGCTTCACTGACTCGTCATTTGGAGCCAACCCAGATAACGACAGGTTTACCACCGGATACCTGTTCTTCCTAGGAGGGGGACTGATCAGCTACGGAGCCAAGGCACAGACTCTCGCAGCACAGAACACCGTGGAGGCCGAACTTCAAGCGCTGAGCTTCAGTGCTCGCGAGGCAGTCTACATCTCCAACTTCATGACGGAAATCGGATTCAAGACCTTTCGATCGGTACCCATCAACAGCGACAGCACCGGAGCATTGACTGTGGCCAGCAACGCGATGTTCAGCTCTAGAACCAAGCACATCGCGCTCCGGTTCTTCTTCCTCAGGGAACTCACGAAGGGGCACCGGATCACTCTTCACCACCAACCTAGCGCCACGATGTTGGCGGACATCGCGACGAAACATCTCCCGAAGCAGCGAATCGCCACCATCATGCAACTCATCAAGGACTACAAGTGCTAGAAGATATTAAGCACAAGATCGCATAGTATGGTTGAATGTTTTGAACGCGTGTAGACTATTGCTCACAGGATGGATTCACTCATGTGGAGGTCGATATTCTTTGATATGGATTGGGAAT
>CACKRE030004675.1:19216-34638 GCA_902602495.3 Ectocarpus sp. CCAP 1310/34 | reverse complement strand
GGGGGGGGGGGAGGCACACACACACACACACACACACACGCGCGCGCGCGCACATGACGCCGCCTCACGGAGTCCCAGATCATGGCCTTTTGAAGCATTTCCTCTTTTCAACGGCACTTAGACTTATGTCCTTTCAGCCGATTAGCACGGACGTTCGTTGGTACTTCACAAAACACATACACAATAAATATAAACACCTTAATTTTCTCTACATAGACGACATAAATACCTCGACGGGATGAAGGCAAAGGTCGGCCGTGCCGTCGATCGTGCCGCCCTCGGACACCACCTCCACGCTCGAGCAGCTCACCAGCTCCTTGGGGGCCTCCGCCATCAAGGCATCCAGCTGAAGACCCAAAAGAGGTGCACCAATACAGACAACACGGGCGACGAACAAATAGCAGGCAATAGAGCAGCGAGAGATAGGTGAGGACCAGGGGAAAGCGAAAGCGAAAGCGAGTCCATCCGCTCGTGAATGGTCAATTCTACATTTCTGTTTTTGGGGGGCCTCGGCCATCAAGGCGTCGAGCAGATGGCAAGGAACAACAAAATAGACAAGAGGCCAGGGGAGACGGAAAAAAATCGTTCGAGGTAGGAGACAACGGAGCATCGAGAGCTAAGCCAAGCCGAGGGGAGGACGAAAAAGCGTCCATCTCAATGGTCGATCATTAGTCTTTCACTTTCTTGTTTATCGTCCAAGGAGACGACGGGCGGAGGCGTTGGCGAGGGATCAGATCCGCAGCAAACATTGGGATCCGGCAGCCCGAACCACAAAACAGCACCAACGATGGACGACCGCAGCACAAGCCTTAATAACACCACCACCGCAGCCACCGCTAGGCGGCGTCATGAGCGATTGCAAGCAACGACACCAGTCTGTAGAACCACTTACCATGGAAACAATCATTATCCACGACCAAACACCCAAGCGCATGGGAAAATCAAGTTCGACTGGTTTCTCTCCAACATTGACGGTAAAATAAAAGGTCAACGGAAACCTGTCCAATCCCGATGGCAAAATAAGTCTACCTACACAAGTACCTGAAAAGCTCCAGGCCTCCCAAGTGCCCAACCAAGAGGCGAAACAGTCAAAAACAACACGACTATGAGTACACCCCCCCCACCCATCCCATTGCCGCATCACATACACACACTCACACAGCCGGTTAGCGCGGTCGATGCTAATAATAAAGACGCACACATACACACGCGGATTTCTTCGGTTGCTATTCCACGGGGTCTGCTTGTAATCCGCGGAGTAGCTTAGCCCCTCCGCCATGACGCCCCCCTCATGGGATCCCATCTCATGACGGCCTTCGGAATCCTTTTCCGTTTCCAGCTGCACTGAGGCTGACGTCTGTTCATTGGTCAGCCGAATGGCACGGTCGATGCTAAAAACAAAGACACACCCAAACACAGGGTCCCAGATTAACGTCCTTCCCAGCCGCATTGAGACCGGCGCCTTTTCATTGGCCAGCCGGTTACCGCGGCCGATGCTGACGAAATAGACACCCACGTACACACGGGGTCCCGGATCATGACCTTTTCTGTTTTCAACGGCACTGAGACTGGCGTCTTTCATTGGTCAGCCGGTCAGCGCGGTCGATGTCAGTAACGAAACACACCGCTTTCTGTTTTCAGCCGCACTGAGACTGACGTTTCTTCATTGGATGGCACCCAATGAGCGCGCTCGATGCTACTGACCCAAAACGCCGTCAGCACGTGGGACTTACCGCCGCGAGGTTTAGCGTCTGCCTGCCCCCCCCGCCGTCCGCGAAACCCACGGAGGAAGCGCTCGAATCCACTTTCTTGTGGCGGTCTCCATTCTGCCCGTTCGCCCCCCCTTGCTCGCCCGTTGCTGCCCTCTGTTCACGATTGGCGGGTGGGGGGGAGGGAGTCGAAACAATTTTCAAGTACATTAGGTCGCTAACAAGAAACTGAGGCATTGGAATATGTGCAACAGATTCGGATGTTCCACGGGGTGTTCCACGGGATGAATGCACCGTGAAACAAGTGGTGACACGAGCTCGCCGGCTACGTCCGTCAGCATGCATGTTGAATTGATGGACAGCAAGCACGACACTAGTACTCCTTTGACGTTTCTTGATAAACTATGCATAGCTCTGTGCACTAGGTTGAGTCTCGTCTCCAACGAAGCAATGGGGGGATAGGGTGGGGCACGTGTACATTGATGAGAAAACCAACCCGCGGAACCCTACCGACGTTTCCGTCACTTCAATTTCCTTCCCAGCACCCCCCCCCTTTCACCGGCGACATCCACAAAACGAAAACCACGGTTAAAATCGTGTAACAAGGGCGACGAACCACAGCAGTACCGGCCGGCAATGACAATCGTCAACATCTCCAGTTTGTACGTTTCTCACTGTTTCGCAAGTGTTTGAGGCTACTGCTGTGGGACGTTTTCTCAATAAAACCGGCCGGTACTCGGCAACAACAGCAGCAGCGAATTCGCGTTAACAAAAAAAAAAAGGTAGTATTTGTAGACCCCCGTCACCGGCATAGTTATTTCCCTTTGGGGTAGATGCTTGCATGGTCGTTTCTGCTCTCTCTGCTGCTGCTGCTGCTGCTGCTGCTGCTGCTGCTGCTGCTGCTGCTGCAACATCCGTTTAAAAAAAAAGGAGCCACAACATTCAGCTAGTAGCGGGCCCTGCATAGTGCCGGTATGTATGTGTCCAAGATTCACCGGCACTATGCCGCACACCGGCACTATTCAAAGAACAGAACGACCGAAATTCAGCTTGAGCGGAGCCGGAAACACAGGCACTATACCGGGCACCCGGCACTATACGGGGCCCACCACGTAACACAGACAGGGCCCGAAAGTAAGAACTTGAGCGAGCGGCTGTGGACGAAGACACACCTACATACGTACCTGGATAAGCATGACGACACGATAAAATCCCCTTGTGATGAGACAAACACGCACGCACGCACACCTCCCGTTGTCTCATGAATGTGCCTATTTCATGAAATGGTTCACGAGAGGTGTACGTAAACTGCTGTATCCATTTTTTTTAAACCTGTTCGGCCGGCAAAGCGCCCGACCACCGCTTGTACGTAAAGGCCAACACAACAAACAGCAACAGCACCTCCCATCCTGGATCCTCTGGTTTTGTGATGCATACGCAGCAGCAGTACAAGTAGGTTTTCATCCCTCGTCGAACGCTGTCTGGGGTATTTCAGTAGAGACCAGATCTCGACAATTCCACCACGGACTATTTAGCTACTGTTTACCCTTCACATCCGACTGGGGCGCTGTACGAATTTAGAACAAGTACAGCAGTACCGAGATCCTCGATAACCGAGCGAAGCAGCGGGTCCGAATGAGTGGTGGATCCGGCATTTGACAGAACGTCCGCCCAATGCTCTACAAAGTCTAGTCTAGACTACGAAATTCATAGTTCAAACCCAGCAGCGTTGACCGATAGACTAGATAGATGTGCAGGGAAGAGCGCACAGGCAAGCGAGCGTCGTCATGCGTCAGCCATGCCAATGGCAACAGTCTAACGGGTCAGCGCCGAGAGGATATATGCTGTCTGCTGTAGACTACACCGGTCATCGCCCACATGAACGTATGCGTATGATCGCTTACTCCTGCGCACCAAACCTTGAATACATGGGATGCGCACTATGGTCTACAGCAGAGTATGCTGACTCCATACGCGTTGTTAGCTGTGGTATGCACGCATCGTGAAAAACGGTCAGATTTGCACCCTCTTGGTGATGGCTACCTGGCTGAGATGAGTAATAGCACGATAGCTTGCCGGCTAAACACGCACGACACCTAGACGTTCTGCAGCAGCACCGTACAATTGGCAACGACACTCGCTGCTGCATGCATGCTCTACACGGCTGGCTGCGTTCAACCCTTTTCGATGACCCCCAAAAATCGAGAAATCCTGTCTGCTGTTCAGATCCGGAGTATAGGCTAGACTAGAGAAAATCATCCTTCAGCGATATCACCTGTAGTTTGTGGGCACTGAAATCTCACAACAAATACATTCGGTCCGGGCGAAAAGAAAGACCTGTTGTGGAGCAGCACCATCAGCAGCTGGTGCAACGATAGCAGCCGCAGCAGCAGCCGAAGGTTCGCCCTCGTTGAACGCAGGAGCCTGCTGAGCGGAGGAGGAGGCCCGCAGCTCCCTGCGTGCTGATCCCACACGCCTGTCTGGAGTTGATTCAGCCGAGAGACTCCTGTTATGCCCCTGCTCCTGCCACTCGGTTGTCGTAAGGGCACGGCGCTCGCCCCCGTCTGCCTTTCTCGCCAGGGGCCCACCGATGGAGGCCATCACGCGTGGGCGGGCGTTGACGCGAGCCAGAGGCCGCCGCGCTTGCCACCGACGCAGAGCAGTTGATGTTGGTCTCACCAAGCCCTTCGTCGTTTCACGTGCCTCGGGTGTTTTTGTTGAACTGTTTTTCTTCCGACCCAAAGACGGAACCATCAATAACTCGCAAATTCCGGCGCGCTACCGCAACAACAGCTTGTTCTTTGTCACACGTCCGGTCGCACGTGCAGTCACAACAGATTCGTTAGTGCACGCCCGAGTTGGAACACCGGGGAGGAGCTAGCTGCTGCCAGGTGACCACAAGAAATGGCCGGGCTGTTTGCTTGCTTGTTCTGTGGTGGTCTTCTTGCTCCGACGCTCCAACTCTTCTTCCCATACATTTATTCGCTATTTGCTGCTCTCTCTCTCGGGCTGTCTATGTGGTGTGTTAGCCACGCCGCCTCTCACATTCATTTCTTGTCGCCCACTCCACTTGCTGCTGCTGCACCTGCTGCCTCGGTACCTCCCTTGGGCACGCCGTCGTGCTCACTCCGGCCCTTGCCGCATTGCCATGGTTCGAAGTGGTTTGATATGCCTGCATGCGTGTCCACGCTCTCAACTTGCCAAATGTCATTCCTTTCCTCTGATCACGCTGGAATCGGAATAAAAACAGCAAATAATCCGAGTTAATGGTTAGGATAAAGACGGCGTAACTTTGACCCTTGTTTTCACAGCATGTCATATCCGTCATGCAGCCTGGGAAGATAGGTCGCGGGATGGGTTTGAATCCGCCACGGCTGGTTGAATCCGCCTGGGGTGGGAAGTCACACGTCACACGCCGGGGCACCAGCCCCAGCCGAATGAGATCAAGGCTCATCATCAATCAGCCCGTCACAGCTTGTTGTTGTTGAAAATGTGAAAATCTGAATCAACTCGCGTACACAAGGCTCATCATCAGCCGGTCACAGCTTGTTATTGAAAAAGTTAAAGTCTGAATCAACTCGCGTACACATCTCCTCCTTGAATACAGATGATACCACGTCAACGCAGAGCTAAATAGAGGTACAAGGCATCTCCGGATGTTGTGCGTTGCAACCGTACTTTAGAGGCCTCTAAATAGTACCATCAAACCACGAGACAGATGAGAAGGATACATCGAGGCGACTCGGACACCATCGACTTGTGTCACAGCAGTGNACAAAAAAAACAAAAATAGGGTACAAACCACTCGAAAAAAGAAAAACAAAATGATAGAAAGAAAAGAACAGGTATAGCACCGACCGTTCGAGAAAAGAGCCCTCGGACACCGATCAAAATACAAGACAAATATAAAGGAGGACGCTTCCCACACCCGCCCAAAGAAAAAATCAAAGGGTAACGTACCAGCACCAGGCACCACGCACCAGGGCATGGGAGTAACGGAGCAAACAGGGCAAAGAGGCGGCAGATGGGCAGACAGCCAGACGTACAAAAACAAAGGCAACAGCAAAGCGAGATCAAGGTACCCAACACAGCAGAGTAGGCAGGGAGGTCATGAAAAAAAGAGACACAGCACAGAGGCCGAAGGCAATACAAAGGACATACATATGTACCGCCACCACTGACCCCGGGGATGGTGCGTTCTGATCCCCTGAAGTTTAAGGGAACTTCCCCGCGCTAAGGAAACATTTTTCGAAGCAAAACCATATATTTCCTTAAAGCGGAGTCGACTATAGTGTAACAGGTGGCCAGTGGGCACGGTTGTACTGGGGCGTTGTGTAACCTAAGGCCAACGAGGGGTTATTACATGGGATAACGTGGGGGGGTTACAGGCCGAGAGGGCATAACGTGCCGAGTCATGAAAGCGGTTACGCGCGGATGGTGTGAAGGAGGAGAGAAGAAAAAAAAATGTGTGGGCTTTCCCCCCTGTTATAAGGTCCTGTCTCAACGGGGAAATGGTTAACCTTTTACCGGGTGGCTGCCGGCAACCGGCAGGACAATCTGGGTGCCACCCGAAGGCGGGCCGGATTGCGAGTTACGAGGAGAGGCAGGCAAAAGCGGTGAACCAGCCGCAGAAGCGTGCGAAACCAAGCGGTCTACGCGGGCGTTTTCGCGCAAAACGTCGGCTTAGGCCTGTTCATTAAAAGCGGCCTTCATCGCGGGCGCTCGACCAACATGGCCAGCGGCCGCGGGAAGCTCGGGACCACGATTTCCCGCCGGGGTGATGGCCATCGACCCTGTGCCGCCCGATAACACATGTCCCTTCGAGCAGGACTATGACTGCTGGCCATTGCGTGGTTACTACGGCTTTGTGTACAGCGTCGTGGTGAGTATGGCAAAGATGGACCCCCATCTGTTCACACCGCTGTTGACACCCGCCGACCGAGCACAAGCTCTGCGGCAATTTTCCGGCCAATGTCTAAACTGCGGGCAGGCGGGACACAGCCTCAAAACATGCCCTTATGCTTTCACCAATTACGCCGGCCTCTTAAACCCGGCCATTGCTTCGCATGCTGATAGCGTCAATGTTATTCAACGTTGGCAGAGCCGCATGAAATCCCACCGCACGCGTGTGCACAATAAAAATAACCTGGGTAAGAGCAGCGGCCATACACAGGGCGACGGCCGCCGCTCTGGGAAACATCGCTCAAACAAACACACACACCCTCCGGCGCCGGCCGTAGGCGCCGTCGCGGCCTCGGAGCCCGCCGCCGTTCCTGGAACTCCGCATACTCGGAGTTCCGGAACCCCGCACTCGCGGGGTAACTGACATGCCGGTGACGGCCTTTTGCACACATCACCGTCAACAGCACCAGGTGTGCGCTGGACGATTAGTTCCCAAGATGTTCGTTTCACGCAGACGTCCTCGGGCTCGCCTGTTAGTTTCCCAACCTTTTATTTCTCAGATGTCGCCCCACGCCTCATCACAGCCTGTTTTGGATGGCCGTCGTGACACGTCGGCGCCGAATACAGTCTTGTGGTGTGGGCGGGGGGCCGACAAGACTTCGGGTGTCTCACGGACGCTCGCCCCGATGTCTACGCCCCCCGGAGGCATGGCTTCGGCTTCTCCCACCGTTTCGGCGGCTGCGGGTGGCCTCGTCAACCACGCGGAAGCACAGGAAACTTCGGACAGCCCCAGGCCCGCCACGGTGGCTCGAGTACGCTTGCACCCACCGCGCCACCTCCGGACCCCTCGCGACGTTCCTCTACGGAGCACCAACGTCGCACGGTGCTGACTGCACCACCGTTGCCGAGTGCAAGTAACGGTTTCCCAAAATCGGAAGGTTCATGTTCTTTTTCACGAAATAGCGGTCCCGAGCCTCCCGCCGCCGCTGGCCCTGTTGGCCGAGCGCCCGCGATGAAGGCCGCTTTTAATGATGAGGCCTACGCCGCCGTTTTGCGCGAAAACGCCCGCGTAGACCGCTTGGTTTCGCACGCTTCTGCGGCTGGTTCACCGCTTTTGCCTGCCTCTCCTCGTAACTCACAATCCGGCCCGCCTTCGGGTGGTACCCAGATTGTCCTGCCGGCTGCCGGTGCCATTTCCCCTGATGATATTTCTTCGGGGAAGGTAAGCGCACCCGCGCGGCAGGCCCCTGTTTTTAATGGAAGTCAGGAATATTACAACGATGAGGTTTTCCTCTTTTTGAAACCGCCGCCCTTTCTGTCTAATTGGACGCCCTGTGAGTTCTCGGTCCATGGCATTCGCTACGTGTGCGGCGAGCAGTTCATGATGGCGGAGAAAGCCCGCATTTTCGGCGATGATGCCGCTTATGCCAAAATCATGGCTACCTCCGACCCGAGGGAACACAAGTCCCTTGGTCGCAAGATACGCCGTTTTGACCATGCCCTCTGGAAGCTCCGACGCGAGGATGTTGTCTTTTCGCTTTTGTATGCAAAATTCGCCCAAAATGCTGACGCGCGCGAACGATTGTTGGCTACGGGTGACAGACAGATAGCGGAGGCTAGCCCTTATGACGGATTGTGGGACATTGGTGTTGATGCCTTCGATCCGCGTGCGGCGTCGCCCTCCAAGTGGACTGGTAAAAACCTCTTGGGCAAAGCGCTTGTTGCGACGCGCACGCTTCTGCGTGTGCGACCGGTCGAACCCGAAAAACCTTTACGCCCTGAAGACTCGGGGCAATCTGCCCCCGTGTGTCCCACTATACACGAAATTTCACCCCCGGGGGAGGATTCTTCAGCTGACGATCCCCCTTCCGAGGACGCGCGTGGCCCCTTGGGCGTGCCAGCGAACACGCCCTCGGACCACTCGAAACAGGTGCTGCACATTGCCTCTGCTGCTTTTCGCGAAGCCGCCGTTTCCCCACCGCCGCTGTTGGCGGAACACGGTTCAGATTTGGTGAGCGGTGATATTTTAGTGGATTGCGATACCTCTACGACGCGAGTCCCTGTGCATAGTGGTACAGGAGCCGTGTGTACAGCGCCTGGTGTAGCCCTTTTGGACTCGGGCTCACCTTCATCTTTCATTACTGATGCTTTTCTTGAGGCCATGGAGGCGTCAGGAACTGCATCTGTCCACAGTCGTCGTTCGGTGCCCGTTCGGCAGTGGGGTGGTTTTGGTTCTGGCAAAGCACTCGAAACCACCTCATCCGTGCNGGAGGCGTCAGGAGCTGCATCTGTCCACAGTCGTCGTTCGGTGCCCGTTCGGCAGTGGGGTGGTTTTGGTTCTGGCAATGCTCTCGAAACCACCTCATCCGTGCGGCTGTCCGTTCAATTTTTTTATGGTGATAGTGCCACCGCTTCACTAGCGGTGTGGGTGTATGTTGTCCCAGCTGCCGCCATGGGTCACACCCTCCTCCTCGGACGTGATAGTTGGAGGCGTTTTTACTCTCGTTTGTCCACTACTTTGCCCACGCGGTTGGCGAGTGGACGCATCATGGAGAAACTTTCTCTGTCGTCGGATTTTGCGGCGGGAGCTTCCGCGTATGTCGCTGGACCCTCCGCCCCCGGGGCATCTTACTTCCTGCGGTACGCCGGCAGGAACGGTGTCTCCCTTTCCGATAAACCCAGATTGACGAGGGTGAACCTCGGTCGCGATTCCGGCACTCCTGCTCTCACCGGCAACATCTTGTCACGTTTTTACCGAAACACGGCGCCCTTTCGGCGTCGGACGCGTTTGTTTCGGACGGGCATCAACACATCCCGTTGACAGGGTGCGCCGAGTTGGAGCCCGGTGACGTGCTTGGAGTGGCGACTGCCCCACTTGTGCAGATTCCGCTCGCGTCGATTGATCCCACACCGCAGACGGCCGAGGGTGTTGGGTCGAGTGACCCTACGCCGCCGACCCGTTCCGAAAATGGGCCGCCGTCTCGCGTTACTTCTGTGCATTCGAACATCCCGGTTGCGGATCCGAAGATCTCTCGGCCCCACTGCCGCCGAAACCGCCGCCACCGGAACTGTTGGAACGCCTCTCGGACACGCAGCGAGTGAGTTTTCGCGAGTTGTGGCAACGTTTGCCTGCACATTTGCACGATGTCACTTTTGACTTACACGACTCGGGTTGGACCCCGGAAGCCATCAACAGCCTGGCGGATGTGCTGTGTGACTTTTCGGATGTGTTTTCGCGGTCACCGTCCGATTTCGATTGCTGTTCCGTGAAACCGTTTCGTTTGGAAGTGCCCGCGGACGCGAAACCGTTGGCCTCGCGTCCCTATAGGCTCAACCCTCTGGTGGAGAAAAAGGTCGATGCAATTCTCGATCAATGCCTTGCTGCCGGTCTTATCCAGCACTCGCAATCGCCGTGGGCGAGCCCTCTGGTTGTCATCCCTAAAAAGGACGGCAATCTGCGTTTGACCGTGAACTACAAAAAGCTAAACAAATTGTGCAGCCTTGGCCAACAACCGCAGCCGCGTGTTGACCACATCATCGATTCCCTGCACAAGGGCAAAGTGTTTTCCATTTTCGATCTAAACTCCGCTTTCCACCGGATCACAGTCGAGGAGGACACGGTTCAGCTTACGGCGTTTTGCACGCCCACACAACTTTTCGAGTGGCCGTGTGCCTCAGGGAAGCTCCGTTGCACCGTCATGGTTCACTATGGTCATCAACGAAGTGGTCAACGGTCTGGACCATGTGCTTGCGTACCTAGACGATGTGATTGTGTTTGACGCCGACCCCGTGCACCATGTCGCCAACATACGGTTATTTTTGGAGTGTTTGCGCAAGTACAACCTGAAGCTTTCTCCTCTTAAGAGTCGCGTCGGCGCTAAGGAGGCTGTTTATTTAGGCCACACCATCTCCCCTGCAGGTGTTAGTCCTCGTGCCGATGAGGTCGAAGCCCTCACAAATATGCCGCTGCCTAATAATGTCAAACAGCTGCGTTCTTTGCTGGGTGGGCTTTCGTATTACCGCAAATTCATCAAGGGTTTGGCCGTGCGCGTGAAACCACTCGCCGACTTTTTGCGTGAGGACGCGAAGTTTTGTTATACGCCGGCTATGGTGGACGCTGTCAAAGTACTCTTGGCGAAACTGTCCGAACCTCCGGTTTTGGCTTTCCCGGATTGGGACGCTGTCGCGGATGGCAGCCGCCCTCTCCGGCTTTGCTGTGACGCCTGTGTGGATGGTTTTGGTGCAGCTTTTGAACAAGAACAGGCCGATGGTTCCGTTCGCCCCATTCTGTTCGTTAGCCGCGCTACGCTCGAATCCGAGCGCAATTGGACCGTGCTCTACTTGGAGGCTGGAAGTATCGTGTGGGCAATCAAACGCCTGCGCGGCTATTTTGGTCTACGCACTTCCTGATTTATTCGGACCACAAGGCTTTGGAAAGCATCGTCAAGGTGGGTGGACACAACGCCCGCGTTCAACGTTGGCTCTAGTCTTTCCTCGTTCAATTACACCCTTGTCTACCGCAAAGGCACTGCCAACGCCAATGCGGATTTTCTTTCCCGGTTGCCCTTGCCGGCGACCGAAGCGGATAGACACGGTGACACCAGTATCGCAGTCGATGACGTCGCGGGCGTTTTTCTCATTCGTGCGTGCGGACGGAGTTATCACTCTAGTTCGACGCCGAACATCGGCCTGGGTGGGCTTGACATTGACAATCAACGAGACGCGTTGGCACACGCGCCTTTGATGGAGGATGACTATGGGGACTTCCGCCGTTTTGGGCCACAAATGGTTCTGCCGGCTCCGTCGCCCTCCCCCGTAGTTGACTCGTCGATTTTTTCGCTTCCTGGTGTTTTCGCTGTTGTTTGCGATACAGCCCCCGTGGTTCTGTGCCCGATGGACCTCCTCCGGCTTCCGTTTCTGCGGAGCCAGACGTCGCTCCCTCGTTCACCGTCGGAACCTCGTCGGCTGCCCTGTCGCTTTCGCGTGGCCCTCTGATTTCTTCTTGTACTCGGGCGAGAACGAATTCGGCCTCTGGCATGGCTCACAGCCGTCTCAAATATTTTCCAAAACAACCACGGGCCGTTGTGGTGCCCAGGACGCCGCGGCCTCCTCGAACGCCGGCCCGGTCGGGCGGTGCCGCGAAATCTACGAGAGCCGTGGGTAGCCTTACGTCTGGTGCGCCGCCTTTTTCGGCGCCGGTTGGGCTGCCGCCGCCGCCGCCGCCCCCGCGTGCTGCCGCTACCCCGGTGCCACCGCTACCGCCCGCGGCGCTCACACCGACAGTGTTGTCGCCCGCGGGTACTAACCCTGAGGCTCCAGTGGTACCGCTCACGGCCGCTGAGGAAGCTCATCTCCGCGGTTGTGTGCATACATTCTCGCATGCCGACTGGGCCCGCGAACAGATGTCGGAAAGTGAGTGTGTAGCGGCTATACATTTTTTTACCTTTGGGATCCCCGCTGGTTTTGCCGGATACATTCTGGGATTGCTTGTTCTGTGCGCGACGACCGGCGTTGTCTGATGTTGTCGCCCTCGCATCTAAAACATGCCTGCACACTACAGACGATGGTACGCGATTGTTGGTGCGAAGTTCTGCCCCACTGCCTGTCGGTAGTTCGGGCGGGCGTATCGCTCGCTTCCCACCTTCGAAGACTCCGCGCATATACGTGCCTATGATGTTTCGACCTTGAGTCGTACAAGCACGTCACGCCACCGCGTCTTTTCGCCTGGGTACCGCTCGGACTTTACGTATGTTGGAGCGATTCTTCTGGTGGATTGGGATGGACTTGTCCGTTCGTTGGTGGCTTCGGCATTGTTTAATTTGCCAAGCACGCAAGACTTCCCGGCAAAGGTATCGCTGGCCTACGCTCACTCTGCCCCTCCCGAATGGGCCGGGTATTGTAGTGGGCGTCGATTCTTTTGGGCCATTGCCGGTCACGTCCCGTGGGAATGCATATATACTTTTGTTTACAGACCGTTTCAGTCGACGGGCGGATATGTATGCCACTACCAAGGCGGAATTTACCGCTAAGGGAACGGCCAACATTTTCGTCAACCGCTACATGCCGTTGTGGGGTTGTCCGGTGACTCTTGTTTCGGATAACAGCATGCAATTTTGTTCCAAGTTGTCCATGGCTATTTACGAGCTGATGAACATCAGGCAAGTCACCACCAGTTCGTACCACCCCCAAACTAACGGTGGGGCGGAGCGTGTTAACCACACCATGGCTCAAATGCTCGCTGTTGTGGTCAATGAGCGTCAGGACGATTGGGACGTCCATCTCCCCCATGTAGAGTTTGCATACAACAACTCGGTAAACACCGCCACAGGCTTGACGCCGAATGAAGTGCATATTGGACGGTTGCCCCGTCTCCCGCTTTCTGTTTTGGACCACCCTAGCGTGGGTGGCCATCAAAGTTTGGATCGAGACCAGCTCGCTTTCTTCAACCTTGCGGTGGAACACCAGAGACGAGCCTACACTTTGATGCGGGAACATCATGCGATTACGGTGTCGCGTGTCGAACGCCGGAACTCTGCACTGTTGGACGGTTTGCGTCAGATACCGAAATATGACGTTGGTGGTTGGGTTTGGGTCTACAACTCCGCCGCTACTATTCGGCAGGGTGTGCGGAAACACACCGATGATTTGGTGCTCAAAGCGAAGCTTTCGCTTAATTATTCCGGACCCTATAAGATCCTTGCTGTTGGCCCGGCCAAAGCGGAGGATTCACCGGATGGGAAACCTGTGGAGCGCAAACTTCTCTGCCTGGACCTGCTGTTAGACATGCTGGGACCAGAATCTCGCCGTCGTGTCTCAGTCTTGCGGTGCAAACCGTGTACCAACCCATACGACACGGATGACCTGCCTACGCATATGCCGGCCAATCTGTCGAAATATGTTTTGCACTCGTAAAGTAGCAAGTCTCCCCCGTATAATTTGACTACTGATGGTATTGTAGCGGAGTCTAGTCGTCTAGCTGTTGAGAATATTTCGGGACACCAAATTGTACGTGGACGAGGTGGTGTGCTAGCCGTTTTGTACCTGACTCATTGGATGGGTTTGCTGACCCCGTCGTGGGAAAGGGAGTCCGACTTGCAGGAACACAGAAAACACATCTCGCTTTACTGGTCTGGTAACGCTAGTCAGCGCGTACAAGGGAACCGAGCTTCTCGTAATGCTCGGATAGCTTCGGCCGACCGAAAACTTGCTCGGAATCAGGCCGAATGTTTCATTGCTCCCGGGTACGAGTTGGTCTCGCGTGATGTTTGGTTGGCTCGCTTCCCTGTTTCCGTGCTACCTGTCGGAGCCCACATTTGGTACAAAACTTTGGATGGACTGTGGTGGCTTGGGCACATTAGTAGTTTCGCAGCAGGCCAAAACATTTTGGACACCCCCGGTCCCCGACAGCTTTCTCTCCCGAAGCATAATTACTCCACGGTTTTGGATGCTCCGTGCGGTTCTTGGTGCTTGCAAAAACACCGTACTCGTGGTTTGACCAACCATTCCACGGATGATGGCGTTACATCGCGAGCACCAAGCGTTGTGGCACAGATAGCTGTTGCCCCATCTGGATCTGTGCTTTGATGGCATGCCGCCTTCAGGCCGCTACATGTTTTTATGTTTTTTCTGATTTTTTTTCTACGTCGCACGCAGTGGTACGCTAAACGCGTGCTTGGGTAGTGTGAGCTTCTTCTATCGTTGCAACAGTTCCCCCGACCTCGCGCTTTCGCCACGACCGAACCCCGTTTTAATTCAGACTGGTTCCGTCGTTGGTGATGTGATACTTGGTTGTCATCACTGTGTGGTGTGGGGATGGTTTGGAGTATTTGTCGGGGATGAACTATTTTCTCCGATCCAAGTTGCTTTTATTTTTTTCTTATTTTGTCTGATTTGGAAAGTCCCATCTTCGATCTTTATTTGAATTTGAGTATTGGATTGAAGATAGAGTATCTGCATCTACGACTTCCCAGGGTGGGCTAATGTAATGGAGCAACTAGTGTATGAGCATTGTACGAGCGTTTCATGAACGTTGTATGAGCGCTTATTGGATATTTTTTTTTCTTTGGATATGGATAGTTGGCGTCGTTGAGGGGTATTGAAATGGCTTGAAGGAAAATCAAAATCCCAGCCCCGCTCCCTCACTCTCCGAGTGGGCACTGAGCGGACTTGGTCTAAGAAGGCTCAAACAAGAGATCAAACAACAACTGTGAGTACCCGAAGCCAGGAGCAACGAATTTGCTCCCTTCCCTTTTATTTCCTTGTTCCTCCATAACATTGTGGGGTCGTCTGCAGGACATGTCGGGAGTTCGAATCCCGACTTGTGCACTTTCTTTATTTTCCTGATTCGAAAAGAAAAAAAGAAAAGAACTTGTGCGTGAAAGGAGAAAACACACTCGCATGTAAAAATCCTAGCGCAAAAAGCATCCTCCCTACCGTCTAAAGTCGGCGACCCTACGTTGGTGGTCCTCGGGATTACTTCCCGCTAGGTTTCAGTGCTAGAGAGTGTTATATGGTCCTGTCTCAGCCAGGTAAATGGTTAACCTTTTACCGGGTGGCTGAGTGGTCTACCTCCTTAACACCTCCCTTCCGTTGTGTTCCACTCTATCTACGGGTAGGTGGGTTCATCAAGCGATACATCGGCAAACAACTTTCCTCTCTTTCGAGATGATTGGCGCAGGAAGAACACATAACGCGGGTGTACCGAACCAGCAACCTATACCTATAGAATTCAACGGTAGACCGCTTCGCTACATGACTAAGCATATGACGCCTCTTTCGCAAATTCCATGAATATATAGTGATGGGGGTGGG
>CACKRE030004675.1:5539-18822 GCA_902602495.3 Ectocarpus sp. CCAP 1310/34 | reverse complement strand
GCATGAAGGGTGCGCTGCATCCTGCTAAGGGTGTTCGGCATCTTGTGCTTACTTCCTTGCGTACGGATGACAGCTGCGTATGACTTACTTCAATTTCTGGTGCTTTCATTTCCAGAGACAGTTGTAAGCACTGCTGTGTAACTGCCTCGAGGATGCTTGGCCATTTTAACACAACGCGGTGCGATCATCCCCCTTGCGCGGAG
Source organism: Ectocarpus sp. CCAP 1310/34 (assembly GCA_902602495.3). Taxonomy (NCBI): domain Eukaryota; class Phaeophyceae; order Ectocarpales; family Ectocarpaceae; genus Ectocarpus; species Ectocarpus sp. CCAP 1310/34. The sequence continues at coordinate 18,619 of CACKRE030004675.1, read as the reverse complement.
CGAGGCTTCTCCACCCCGCACAACATGATCCACTCNGGCTTGTTTTACAACGTCGTTGCCAAGCGACGAAAACCCAACCCCGATGGAAAACATTGGGAGGGGGGGCGGGAACAATTGTGGCAACACCACCCACGCGGCCGATAAAAGCACACTTACTCTGCCGTCCCCCCCAAGCAAAAAGCAGAAACTCCGAGTAATGTCTTCCATTACTAATCGTTCAATGGCAAGTTTTTGGTCAGCTAAGTTGTTATGTTCCACAGCAGCAACAACATATATATACGAAGTATAGGGTTATTCAATGCTGAGCGCGCAATTCTTTTCAGGAGACTTTTTATGTAATAATACTATAAACAACATATTCGCCTGATTGAGAGCGAAGTATCTGATTGAGAGCGAGAGCCAAAAAAATTGAAATTTCGGGTCCAGACGCCTCTTGCCATTTCTTGGCAAGTAGGGGACGGGCTATTCCAAGAAGCGGTGCAAATTGAAGGTCTCATCAGCAGCTTCGCGAGCATATGCGTGTCATCGTCATCGGATGCTGCAGCGAGGAGCTAGACAAGTTGCTAGATTTGCCCAGATTGGCTATTTCTGCTCAAACTGTTTCAGGGCGGTATCGCGTCGGGCGGTGGGCTCTGCTGTAGCTTCTGCTCCCCGCTGTAGCTCCACAGCGAGAGACTCCCACAGGATGACCAGGGTAGCGGCTTGAAGCTACAGGCTAGCCCTTCAATTCAAGCTACACAGCAAGCTCCACCTCTCAGTGGTAGTCCGGCTACAGCGTATCGCGCACTCTCGCTCTCAATCAGATGCTACGCTCTCAATCAGGCGAATATGTTGTTTATATTCGACCACTGTTCAAATGTGTTTTTAGGAGACAGACGTACGTAGGTACGTACGTGTTGTCGTATCGACTTTTACAGAGAGAGGCAGCGTGTGTATATAGTACATCGTCGCCTACTCGCTCTCTCTCTCTTTTTCTCATTATTTGGTTTGCCCCCCGATCGTTGCCGTGCGTGTTTCTATGCAACAATATATATGTACATATATCAAACAGAGTAGGCCCATGTCTATGTTGCTTCCGGCACTACATCATGATCAGAAGATAAAGATGGGCTCGCACTTAAGAACTTGGCAGGTAAGAAATGCGGCCTCGAAGAAAATCAAAATCAAAGAAATTGACGACATAAAAATAATAACAACACGTGCGTGCTCAGGCTCGACGTGGTGTTAAGAACAAGAACGAACCTGCCTTTCTTTGTGGTGTAAGAACAGAGCCCCCAAAACGCGACAGCTGCAAGATATAATAAGCACTCACGAAGGGGTGAGGGGCTACTCGCGGGGTGACCGGTGGGCAGTTAGTTGCAGATCAGCGGCGAGGAGGAGGTTCCTTTGAAAATAGTACTGGTGGCGCAGAGATGGGGGGGGTGTACTGCTGTTGTTGTTATCTTTGCGCGTCTAACGGTCAACTACTTCTATGAAAGAATCGGGGTTACAAATGCCGGTACTCGTGAAGCTTTTTTTTTTATTGCCGCGAATGTCCAATAAATCGGTGTGTCGTGTACTCTGTGGACACCGGCTGGTAAACAGTTTTCGCGGCAAGGCATGGACATTTTCGGGCTTGGACAACCTCGCCTGCAACCAAGCACAGATGCAAATGTCCCATGACTGGGTTTGGGCCGGCGTTTCGGAACCCTGCCTGACCTTGGAGGTTGGCAACGGTGCGCCCGATCGGGTTACGCAGGTCGCACAACGCCTAGGGGTTACAGGTCACGTCAACCCCCCGTAACCGTGCCCACTGGCCACCTGTGCAGCATAAACATAAGAGTACGCGTACTCTTTCTCATGTTTTGGAAGCCTTCGCGGTTGGACCATTGACCACGCGTCCTCGACAAGACAGAGCATTGTTCCCACAGGATCGACCACCGATTGCCAATCGTTCCTTCCTACTTTGCCAAAAAGGTGGCTCAAACGTTTTTCCCAACGGGGTATCACTTTCGGCCTTTTCAACACATTTATTTCCTAAACCCCAGTACAGCTACCGTCTTCTCCTGGCTACTACGTTCGTCAAACATCTCTCTGTACCTTTCCTTCTACTGTTTTCCCAGCTAGCTCAGTCATGTACATTCCCCTTTCCTTCCTGTACAACGGACATTCCGCAAGTACATGAACATGGTCTTCGCTCTCGGGGCCGCATTCACATGTGGATTTGCCATGTTCATCGTCGACCTTCCTGAACCTTCGTCTACGTTCTCAAAGGCCTTATCCCCAGTCCTAAGTTTGACCTTCAATTTTGTCTCTGCATCCACTGGCCAATGAAAGTACTCGGTAAATCTATTCCTTCTTTAAGATTCCGTACACACTGAGACCCTCCTTGTCCTCGGTTTCTTTGGTTAGATTCTGTCCTTCTCCCTCGGAAAAGGCAACAGTTATCTTCTCCTTGAACCCCTCTAGACCTCCCCCAGTGTATCACCTTCGTCAATTTTGACCCCCTTCCATGCGTCATCTATAACGTTAGCTCACTCCGTAGGTCGGTACCCCAGTTCTTCTTGATTGCCCACTTCCCCTCCTAAGCTATTCTCGGCAACCTCCCTCCTCCCATACCGTGCATGCGGCACTGCCATCTAGGGGCTAAATTGTACTCATACCACATTAGTGTCTCGTGATTAGACTATATCCACCCAGAAATACCTGTGTCCTCTGCATAGGGCAATTGGTTTAGAAATGAAAACAAGAACCCCGTTGATCACAGGTGGATACCTGCTCTAAATAAGAACTTGGAAAATAAGAACATGTGCTCGGTTGGAGGTAACCAATAAGCGTCGAGCCTCAGGCAAAATAAGCGGTTCTGACGTGGTGGCGCGTTCTGTATTCCTTGTAAACTACGCTATCTTATTGCCGCCGCTCATCATCACTATCTGCTTTACATGGTGAGCACACAGACAGGTACTTTGCATTGAAAAGTAGGGGATGATGGGGCCTTTTTCTGTTTCCGTTATTGGCGGAAGAGGACCGCGGAAAACATATATATTTAATATGCAATGCATACAGATGATGATAGGCCTAATCTTGCTTCTATGCTCGGCAGGCAGCGCTGGCGACGGTGAGGGCAAACTGATATCGTGGCCGGTGACAACACCTTTCGTGGCCCTCCTTGAAGGACGAGAGTTAGATTATTGGGTTGTGCCACATGAGACTCTGATGAGACTCTCCGATGAGCTGTCTCATGAGAACAAAGCACACGAAGCGAATATATGTATGTATGTATGTATGTTTGTATGTATGTATGTATGTATCTATCTATGTATGTATGTATGTATGTATGTATGTATGTATGTATGTATGTATGTATCTATAGTGTGTGCGTGCATGAAGTGAAGCCAACACATACAATGCAATTGTCGGAAGGCAAAAAATAAATAAATATATAGTCTAGGAGTATATATAACACGGCGACCAAAACTCACATTGGAGCTTCAATTTTTCACGATGTTGTCGTGCCTGCCGAATGTGAAACGTTTGGTTAGTAGGGATGCCTAATCAACCCATGACATGACATATATATCTGGTTTGGCACAGTAGAAAACACAAGGACCATTACCAGCTTCTGGCCCATCCTCCTTGTCAAACGTAGCCTGGGCCGACGAAAACTCGGTATATCGCTACCGTTGTAGGTATGCGAGGTCAACGGTCCAACGACTGCGGCATGCGTTGACATTGAGTGCACCCCCCCCCCCTCCCAGGCCCTCTGGAAATCCCTATTATTACAGTAGGTGAGTGTGAAGACAATCCTCATAATTAAAAAATTCCTGTACACGGGGCGGGAATTTTTTTCAGTTAGTTCTCTCGTGAGCGTTTCATGAGAGCCTCATGAGAATCTCATTTGGGGGGCAGAAGAAGTACAATGGAATTCTAAACAACACTTCAGGTCCTGAGAGTCTTGTTTCGGCCGGTCGTCCCCACCGGTTCTCGAAAAACGATCATGGATATTTCGCATGGTCGGGAGTTCCCGGAGGGCGTAGGCTGATATAATAGGGAATCAGACACAGACAAGTATGTTCAATCCAGCCTGCTGGAGGGACCAGAATGCCAGGATATGTTGCTCGGGGGCAAACGCCTCTTCCTCTGGCGTTTGCTCCCAGCTAAAACCCAGCCAGGCGTTTACTCAATGCCGGCCTTGGAAGCAACCATCTTGACCATAATCTTGCAAGTTGTCACCCACTGTGAGCGCTGAACCCGATACATGCTGCTTATGGCTTACTAAGGATGCCATGGATGTGATATGGATACGATATGACGCTTTCGGACTTTGTGGCAGGTGCTTGCTAGAGAGTGTCACGCCGCCTGATCGCCTATGCGGATATCGACTCCGCAGACGTAGGTTGCTATGTCTGCACAGGTGAGACGTATCTCACCCGATTGGATAGTGCCCAACTATGCCTGTTACAGTCTAATCTCATGAGAAACTCAGCACTTTTTCATGAGAGAGAAACTTCCCTTTGACGCACGATATCAAGTAAGCTAGTCTTCGTGAGAGGCTCATGAAAATCTCGTTAGAGGGCAATAGTAAAATGGATGATGACGTAACATCTCAACTATTGAAAGTCTCACGCGGATATCAAGAAAGTCTCATGAGACGTTGTAAGCTTTGCAAGTTCTCATGAGAGACTCTCCTGAGGGGGTAGAAGTCAGCCAGTACAAATGGACGATGCACACAACAAAGAAAGGGAGCTCTCATGAGAATCGCATGACTAGACTCTCATCTCATGGGGGGGTGGGGGGGGGTACTCATGTTTTGCATGCCTTCTTAGCGGTTAGACCGTTTACCACGCGCCTCGAGAGGACGGAGCATTGTTCTCACAAGACGGACCACCGAGGGGCAATCGGTCCTTCCTACTTCGCCGAAGGTGGCCAAATACCGTTTCCCTGCCCTAGCGTTAGTCCTATCGACATCATTTTCTGCCTTGTCAGCTCACTTCCTATGCCCTAGTATAACTACCGTCTTCTCCTGGCTATTCCATGCCTAAAGGATCCCTCTGTAACTCATATACATTTAGTTCTGTCTTCTTTCCCCAAAACGAACATTCTGCAACTGCATGAACCCGGCCTTCCCACTCGAAACTGTATTCACGCTTGAAATTGCCGTTGTCTTCTTCCACCTTCCCAAATCTTCGTCCACGTTTTCGGAGGCCAATGTCCCCAGTCCTAAAAATGATGTTCAGTTTTGTCCCTGCATGCATTGGTCCATATTTGCATAAGTACTCCTTGAACCCTGTTCCTTCTTTCAATATCCCGCGCACATCTAGACCCTCCTTATCCTTGGGCTCTTGGCTAGATAATGTATGTACTTCTCTCGGCAAAAGCAACAGATTATTTGTTTCTTGAGCTCCTCTAGGTCTACCGTTTCGAACGTATCAAATCCGACAATCTCGAACTCCTTCCATACGTCATCTACACCGTTTTTCCACTCCGTGGATTGTCACCCTTCCTCTTGTTTCCCATTTCGCCTCCCGAAAGGGGGGCAAAAGACACAAAATGGACAGTAAGCGTTCAACTCGCGAGAGTCCGATGAGAAAAAGCTCAGAACTTTCTCATAAGAACCTTCTTTCTGACGCGCGACAACCGTAAGTTACGTCTCGTTGAGACTCATGAGACTCTTATGAGATGGGTAAAAGCACCATTACTGGGTCTACATCAATGTCCTCCGAGTACACAAAAAAATGTTATATGGAGCACTAGTAGAAATATGATGAGCCGATCTCACGCAGACCCATGAGATCATCATGAGAACGTCATGACAAATTCCTGAAAAGAGTGCGCATATGGTCGTGAACGTCTCATGAGAACAAAGGTCGCCACATTCGAGGGCTTGCTCGTCCCAGAGTCTCATGATACTTGTTTTGGTGTTGTTGCAGGGCGCGTGTTTGTGTGCCCCCGGTTGCTGAACTTGCGGCATTGCTAGTCGTGTTGGGCGACGGATGGCTCGGATCTTCTTTCAAGGAAGGGCCGCTATATATATATGACAACAGGGGGGCAGGGACGAATGCACTTTTAGCCTTACGAGCACGCACGGCGGTTGCTCAACAACGCAGCATCAAGGCCCTTATGTGTGCGCGGTGTGATGTATTCGCGAAGCCAACCTACATCCTTGGAGCAGATGTTCGCAGTCCAACATTGATGAAACCGGACACGCATTGTTCTGGGGTTGACATATATCTCTCTCCCCGATGTCGTGAAGTTGACGGACGGGATCCATCCATCTCCCCGAGACCTGTCCAGTGTTGTCCTCCAAAGGCCGTTATTATTGCATAACATTGGTATATTGAGCGGGATGGGAGGGGATAACCCTCCACGGTAGTACTTCATGCATACGACCCTCAATGATTGGCGTGAAGAGGTATTCAACAAGAATGATGCTCGAGCAAAACACAATAAACGCGTCGCTGTCGTCATCTCGTCGTGCAGGCATTGAGCCTTGACTCCGAGCGATGAATGCAAAAGGGCCGGGTTACCTCCCGCGTGCATGTGGATGGATGCCGTCTGGCTGTAGTTGAATACGCGGAGGTTCTGCCCATACATTACCCCATAGCGACTGCCTGATGCCACGCGTGAGATATCCCCCCGGGCACACCTCGTTGGGGCTGCATTGTTGCTACCTAGAAGAGGGCAGTTGCACATTTATCGACTTGATGCCCAACAACAAGACGACCATTCCTGATGTTTTTTCCGCACAGTGATCCCCGGCATCTTGCCTTTCGCGCCCGTACTCGTTTCCCTCAGTATGCCCCGTTCATTGGCTTGGTTGAAGAAAACAGCGCCCGATAGCTCCTTTTGCCTTGGTCTCATCGGGGGGAGGGTTAGGGCAAGATTCACATGAGGTTACCCTTGCTGCTGAGTTGGCAAGAGTTTCTGCATGAAAAATCGGCTGATGGAGTTTGCTCATCTCCCTGCTTTTGATACGCCTCCCTCGACCTATGTGTCGTGTCGACGCCGGCAACGGCAACGAAAGAAGCAGTCGAATCAGGATCGACTGGATGGGGCAGGCTGTAGCTGGCGTCTTGCACCCTCTTCCCAACCGTTTGTCTCCTTCAGGCCCGCAAGACTAATTCCTTTCCGTTTCATCTCCTGTAGTTTGGACCATGAGAAAGCGAAACATTTATTGGATTGTCTCGGTTCAATTCAACGCTTTAGTCGCGTTTCTACGTATCCGTATTTCTGATAGACTGCATATTATTGTGCTTCAATGAGAAAATTCGAAGATATCGACGCGGGAGATGGGTGTAACTTCCGAAGAGGATGAAGTTAACGAGGCCCTTCATGTAAGACACACGCTAACCACCACGGTTTCATGTAGTCCATCGAAAATCCAAGGCAACAGCAAGATCTACGTTAGTCCCAACGGGTGAGTATTCAACCGATTTTTGTTCTGGCTGGGTCTTGTGTTGGTTTACCGACCGCTCGCTAGTACATGACCCCTCGTTGTCGGCAGGACAGCTTTTTTGGCAGCCAAAGCAGTACCGAATCCATTACTACTGTAACTCGAAAACTTCACTCCTGTCCGAAACACCCGCTGTCGTGCGTTAAGCGTGAAGGCGGCACAAAGATGACACGCCGCATTGGCATACGACCTAGTGCCCGGATGACCCGCCCGAGCATCAACTCCCACGGGAAAGTCGTCCCAGATGGCTTCGTCGTCGACAGGAGGCGTTGCGCCGCACGTCGCGGACGCGGAAGCACAGAACCAACAGGAGGAAAGCTCCTGACCGCTTTCCGCCCAAAGGACGCGTAAGCATAGAATCCACACAAGGAAGACTCCTGCCCGCTTTCCGACCAAGCTCGAGGACGCGAAAGCACAGAATCCGCAGGAGGCGGGCTTTTGACGACCGAGCTCAAACGCTTCGACGTTGTGCAGGAGAGGCCGTGACCGCGACGCATCTACTTTGTAGACGGCTTGCCAGCGGTTGTTGTAAAAAGGGGGGACAATGCTTGAGTCTTTCCGGCGGGAGAGTCTTTCCGCCGCGAGTCCGCGGTGCATGTGGCGACTCTGACGATAACGTATTGTTAGAATAAGAACATGATTGAGGCAGATAAACTCTTCGCTGCTCGCCAGAGCTAATAACGCTTCCCTACGCGGGTAGAACGTGCGGTTCATCCAATAACAGTGCTGCGATCTAAGGCGGGAGCAGCCGAAGATGACGACGGGCCTCCATCCGTGGTTGGTTAGTTGTACAAGGTTCAGATGGCCAACATTTTCGGACAAGTACGTCAACGGGTCGTTGGTACTCATGTGCGGGAGCAGAGATGCATGAACTGAAGATGTTCAAATACTTTATCCCAAGCTCAACACGGGGTGTTCCTCATCCAAGCTACAGTAACACCGACCGGGGAAATAAAACTGCAAGAGAGGTCAAGCGGTAGTTTCGTCGTCCGATGTTGCTGTATGTGGTTCTCAGTTCGCTACCAAGGTTCTGCGGCGTAGGCTACGACGATGGAGTTAGGTTTTCTGCAGCGTGAGAGAAGGATAAATGCTACATAGTACTGCACCGCGTAAAGTTTTTCCACGTGATGTTGTCCGTGTGGTGTCTTTCTGGCGGTGCGCAACGAGACGTATATATGTGCGGGGTCCGTCGTGCAAGCTTTGACAAGTAGAACAACACCGTGTAGTCAGTGTTGAGAGATTCCATGTGGGGTGTTGGCATCCAAGTACCAGCCCTTCATCCAGGCAGAATCACTCCTCTCGTATTTACCGCCGTCGTACAGCTGCGATGCAATTACGGGTGATGACACGACGGGCGGCGGGCAAGGGATGCTCCCGGCACCGATCCAAGGTGACACCCCCGACGAACTTTAACGTGAACTTTTAATAACTGCTTCCACGGACGGATGGTGTTCACAAGTAGTCCAGACGCTTCTTGGTTGGGGATAACCACCCCAACGAGAGATCTCCACGGGGCCTCACTCGTCACAGCAGTCGCGAAAAATGGTCGCCAGCTCACATGTCGTCCTCCCGTTGACTCTAAAATTGGCAACCAATCGTGCGGCGGCGCCAGGTAACCTATCGTGTGGCGATGCAGATTCCTTGATGGATTGTAACCACCCCTGGTTGAAGAAAACAAATGTCCTTGGGAGTATGCGTGAAAGGATTGGCTGTGCTATCGTGACGAGTGTTGTTCCCATCCAACACGAGGGACAAATCATGTTCTTCTGTTTCCATCGACGTTTGCACAAACTGTGCTAGAGACAAAGTACAAAAGGGCAGCTGGAAAACCGTACTGGTTCGCGCGAAGAATGAACCTACAGTCTTTGCCCCTGAACTTGGGAACTGTTGAGGCCGAGTAACTAAGGCCGGGCGCCCTGCATATGGCAATCGTGTGACACGGATGGAAATACTGCTGAAGTGCGTCTTACACTCTGGAGAGTGCCGGGTGCCCGTTATAAGGCCGGCCAAGTCGCTTGGCACTGCAAAAAAATCTAGTATTGCTGTAGTTTACTACAACATGGCCTACGTACAGTGTGTAAAGGAGAGAAACGAGAACAAAAGCAACCCAAATGGAAAACGGATGGAAAAAATTGGCAACGCAGCTTGCCTCGGGCAACCGTGTTGGTCCTCTGAGATATCCTCGGAATATTTTTTGGAGGTGGTGTAGAGAGCAAAGACGAGGTGAAGGTTCGCAAACAACCAATCAGTACCTGAACTGTGTGAAAAAATGTGTGCATTCTTGTTGCATCCTTGAGACGGCGGTTTTGTTAAGAAAAAACGGTAAGCAAAAACACGGACAACCATTATCTATTGCCTAATCCTAAATCTAATGTAGAGTACAGACGAGAAACAGATTCGCATATTCATACTACCACAAGCAATCGGTGCTATGTGCACAAGTACGCACGCTTTGTTTCTTGTTGCATCTACAGCGTTCGATGTCTCACGTATCAGCTGCAGGTGAACGGATCAGCGACAGATGATGATGTGTGCCGAAAAGTGAATCATCAACGCACACTTGTACCTACGTCACAGCGCACGCTCCCTACTGCTGATGTAATGCCACGCTAAAACAATCTTGGCGGCCCAACGCTGCTGTACAGCACATCACGGGCACGACACGACCGTTCATCCCAGTTCAAACTGAAGAAGGTGTCCGCTCGCATGCCGGTCCACCGAGAGAACAATATGATTGATGAACCCGATGAAAACAAACAAATAATTTTAGGAAAAATAATCTTCTTGTCGAAGGAGCCGACAAACATACTAGACTATGCGCGCGTAAAAAAAAGATGTACCGAAACGCGGCGGAATGAGCAGCCTCTTTGAGAGAAACGAGAGCAGAAGAAACCCGAATGGAAAGATGGAGCCCACATATTGTACTCGGGACTTCAGCACATAATAACTTGCTGTGAGGTATAACATACCCTACTGGATCATGACTCAACAACAAGCCAAAACACGATGTAGTTCAATCCCAACCCATGCGAAGCCGACAAGTGATCTATCGCCACCGACAACGTCGTAGGCCACACAACAACATATTCGCCTGATTGAGAGCGTAGCATCTGATTGAGAGCGAGATTGCGCGATACGCTGTAGCCGGACTACCACTGAGAGGTGGAGCTTGCTGTGTAGCTTGAATTGNATGACCAGGGTAGCGGCTTGAAGCTACGGGCTAGCCCTTCAATTCAAGCTACACAGCAAGCTCCACCTCTCAGTGGTAGTCCGGCTACAGCGTATCGCGCAATCTCGCTCTCAATCAGATACTTCGCTCTCAATCAGGCGAATATGTTGTTACACGTGGGGCAGACCCATGCGACTAGCTACGATCGGGGTTAACTCACGAGTGGTCAGTGGCGAAACACGCGTCTGGCCGACTCCGCCTTACTCCTGGTCCCCCTCACAGCTCCATTGATCACTTTGTTCAATTCTTTCGAGACCTAACCATTCCAACCTCCTTCCCTGCGCCATTCCAACTACCTTCCTTACACATTCAATCCCCTACGTGAGCTGCTCGATACTCGCGGGGGGTCAAAGTCCTTCTATTTAACCGTCTCAGAGAGCCATCTCCTGCTTTTCTTCCTCAAGAGGGTTTTGCGTGCACAAGATCGTTTCTAGATACGATGATGCTAGCTCCGCGACGTCTTCAGGCTCATACAATCACTCGGTCCTGCTTGCAGCTAATATACACACAGAAAGACTACCCGTTCGAGGTATAACTACACTCGAAGGGGATGTGTTGAAGAATATATATATATATTTTTTTCACAGCGGTGGTGGGGGCACGACAAACCGTAATTTACCGGTTCCGCCGCGTTTTTGGTGAAACGGTATATTCGGCATAATAACTCGTCACCGAGGTGTCTGTGAAAGCTAAAAGTGGCAGGGTTCATTCGAAAGCCCTGGTTCATAGCTTTCGAATGGTGTATATTTTGTTGGGTAAATAACCAGGCCCTAGAGAAAAAATTATCAAGTGGCCTGTGGGCGGGTCCAGGAAAACTACCACTTTAGCTGTCGCTACAACGAGTAACGTCGTCAGACGTGTGCGTCCACCACGGGGAGAAGTGCAGTCGGTTGCGAGGGGCACCGCAGTGGAATATGTCCAGCCCTTTTTTTCTGCTGGCGCGTCGCAGCGTCCCTGTCGGTTAGGCGCCCGCTGTTTTGGTGTCGGCGGCTGCCGTCGCTGTCGTTTAGCGGCAGTTCTCTGCCGGTCCGCCCGCAGCCTGTGTGTGTGAGAGAGAGAGTTGTTCCCCTGAAACATCAACCCCGTCCAGCCGAGATGTTTCGTGAAGAAGTCAAACAGCATACACGTTACATTGTATGATGCATTCATCATCATCGCACATCGATTTCTGCTGCTGCGAAGTAGATACAGAGAGATAGGCAAACTAAACTGGTGCGCATCCAACACTGGTGGTGGGCGATATTTTTCGAGATTTAGATTTTCTTGCACCCTATTTTCAGCTTAATAGCCAAACTCGACCACAAACATACGGGCAATCGCCTACGGGGAAGAGCCTAACTGGTGGTGGCATGCCACACGCCACACACGATCACCTACCACCACACACAACACCGCCAGAGACAACAACTGGTGGCGTGGGCTACGCGATTGTCGGACACGGGCGAATCTCCACGCGACAAGTTGTGTTCGTTCAGCATAGATAGACGGGCGCGGGTGAACTTTCATTTTGTCACGATCTGAAAAGGAGTTTGGGTACAGACGACCCTCGCGCCTTCAATATTAGCTCATGCATATTTGCGCCTGTACCCGCCCCAAGACTTGGAACGCCCAGAGACATCCATACCACACCAGTGTCCTCATGATCTGAGATCAAACTGGTCAGCCGTTGTGTCATACATAATGCCGTGGTCACAAACAAGCCTGTGTCGTCAGGCCGTAGATGATTTTCTATTTTCTGGATTTTTTTATGCGGAGACCCACGGGCCGACTGATCACTCACCACAACTACTGTACCGGTTTGCTGTGCTGTGTACATGTCCCAACAAGCCACCACCGTCTGCACGGTCTCTGCTTTGCTCTGCACCTCTGCTGACACTGGGACGATATGGCTTGACTGCTACAAACTATATCTGGGGCAGCTGGTCCAGCAGTGTAGACGTAGATTGCAATCGTCTCAAGAAATCGATTGCTTCATTTTTCTATTCGTTCAATTGCCATCGGCTCACAGCACAGCTACACCCTTGTTGTTGTTGACTTCACATTAAACCGTATGCCAGTTGCTAAATGCCAAAATCTAGCAAAGACTCTCAGCCCGTGGTCACGAAAGTGCTAGAGCCATCTGAGGATCTAAAGAACACGCACACGTAGCAAGAAAAAGGTATCCAAGAGCCCGAAGAGGTACTACTACACCTATATATAATCCCTGCAGCACCGTACNGGGCACAAAGCTGCTGTTCTGAAGTGCTGTCAGAATGTGTCTGCGGACGTACAGTGAAAAAGAACGCCAACCAAAGCCATGATTGCAATGGACACCCGAATCTCTCCCGATCGTCTGCGTTAGGCACGCAGTGAAAATATCGACAATAGCTAAGAATCGTTCCACATTGAAGGGGTCTTCCACGATCAGGCACATAACCAA
>CACKRE030004670.1:88134-101891 GCA_902602495.3 Ectocarpus sp. CCAP 1310/34 | reverse complement strand
TCCATTCGTGTGAACTCTCCCCCCCCCCCTCGTACGATGATTCCCCCATTGCCTGCAATGACGGTCTTCAATCCCCTCTACCCTAATAACTGAACTCTTACGTTGCAATGCCGGCGACAAAATACCCACAACAACCCCGACCCACCCGACCAAATCCAAGTCGTGTCCTCTGAATACACGGTAGGAAATCGCGGCATGAAAACCTTAAGATCGCCAAACACGTGTCGACCGCCATCCGTCGGCAAAAGTTTCCTAGCTGCGATGTTGGCTGACTTGCTGTAACGTTGATTTATCTCTGCGGCCGTGAGACAGGAGGTGTCATGCCGCGCAACCTTTTGAGACCTTCGATGAAGTGGTCGTACTCGCACAACAGGAGGAGCCGGGTCAAAGTTTCCATCTTAACCTCTGCCTCGTAGGGGCCACGTGCGCCCGGGGAAAAGTCGGCGTTCCCGGCAAGCTCCGCTAGACCCCTGCCGGACACAAACGACAACGCGCAAGCAAGTTCAAAGTAATTCGGGCGTGCGTATCTGATGATGGACTCCACGGTGTCGATGAGATCGCTCGCGTGCACCGTTAATCCACGTCTGCACTTGACCTCCAAGGATTCCTGTCGTTTTATTCTCGGTATGCTTTTCTCCTCCGGGGTGAGCTCTAACCGGGAGACGTAGGGCGGTAGCAAGCGCACATTCCTAAGGAGGTCGCCAATATCGGCGAGTGAGTCCAGTGAAAGACACCTTCCGCGAGTGTATCGCGCGCCGGGCCGACCACTTTCGGGGAAGGTCTTATTTCCCGAATGACACAACGCGATCCCAGGCCGTCTGTAGCTGTTTCAGGTATCCCTTCGGCATCTTCGACTTCTTGGCCGTGGATGACTTCTTCTTGAGAAGGACGAGCAATTGCCGGATTTCTATCTTGACGGGACCTGCGTTGTGCCCGGCGCCGAAATTTTGCATCCACACTTCCCGAACCCTTGCGACGTTCTTGAGCCAGGGTGGAGCTTTCTCAGCACCTCTAGAACCTCGAGCGGATTCTCGTGTTCCTCCAACCATTTGGCGCACATTGAGACCTTATTGTCCGCATTGAACACTACTAACAGCGACACACATAATATCCTGCATTTTTCTTACAATAGGGCTACCTCTCATCCTTCCCGCTACTATCAAATTTCTTCTTTTTTGTGCGCCCTCTCCCCAGGCTACCACGAGTGCGATTGCACCTTAGTTAGGCACTTCACGTCCACATTTTCCGCGGTGTGGGGCAGCGAGCAGTCGAGGCGATCGAGCGTTGGCTGCCGTTCACTGTAAATAGCCCAGACAAGCTCGCAGGTGCACAGGTTGCATCTACCTCCGTAAGAGTGCAGGAGTTGTTGAACAAGGGCTTCTCTGTGCCTTCCACCCTCTTCTGGTCCAAGACGCCCGGCAGTAACGTCGGCATAGATGTAGATCTAGCTCAAAACTTTCCTAGAAAACCATGATACTTTCTCTCGGTCGAACATGTTGCTCTCGCTGCGGTGAATATCGTCGATGACCCTCACGTTCGAGGGTCCGGTCGCTCGACTGACAGCCGTGTACAGCCAGTCAGTGCACGTCGGCGTGAGGATGCCGGGCCTGATGTATGATCAACCTCCCTTCCACGGTACGGCCTTGGACCGCGTGTACTGTACATGACCCCGGGGGGTCAAACAAGTTTTCTGCCTCGACAGAGTGACGTCTCCTCCAGACTGACGGCCCCGTCAAAAACGCTTGCGACAACGACCTCATCTGCTGAGGATCGGATGCTGTTGTAGGTGTGATTCCTGTGAAACTTGCCCAGGTCCCCGAGGTCCCGGTGTTGAGCACCTACAACTGTTTGACGCCCCAGCCCATCCCAGCCACCAGCTTCGTCGCACCCCAGCAACCCTCGAAAGGCGTGGAATCGAGCACAGTCTCAAGTGGAAGCAAGGTGAAAATCTGAAAGGCTGGGGTCGCTAGCCGTTGGGAGTTCACGACCAAACCTCTCAATGGCTCGAGTTTGCGCCTCGTGGCTGTCGTCTCCTGCAGCCAGAATGTACAAGAGGCCGTCGTCCATCTCCACCTGTTCTTCGACAGTTTTATCCCGCTTTTGCGCGAAGACGAGAAAGCATATGGGGAAGGCGTTTTCGAGGATGACCCTCATGTCGACGTTGTCCTTGCTAATTGACATGCCGCTGCTATCGCACACGGGTTGGAGTTGGTGCGTGTCGTATGTCCCTATCACGTGTGTGCCGCTGCTATGGGCAGCAGCCAGGATCATGCTTAAAAATCGCTGAAGCGAAGTCTCATCTCCTCTTGCACCGATGAAGATCCCCTGAAGAATACCGCGTCGCACTGGTAGCTAAAGTCAGACGCGCCGCAAGATTCGAGAGCGTTCCTCGCCTCCAACACTCGCAATCGAGTTTCGTCAAGAATGAGCGCACCCAACGCCCAGAAACCATCTCTGTACCATGTTCGTTCCGCATCCAAACAAAGGTATGTATCACCGGTGCGAAGTGACTCGATCCCAAGCTTCTCCTGTCCCGTCCGAAGTTCAGCCTTCACGCGATCGACCTCGCCTAGGACAGGCACAATTTTGCCGCCCACAGCGAAAGCCTCGTCACAGCCCGTAACCATGACAGCGTCTATCCTGTCTGCGTATCTCTGCTGCAACATGCCACTGGCCCGCACGAATATTTGTTGTGGAGAACACCTTCATAAAGGTTGAAACTCCCCAACGTCTGTCGATGACGAAACCCTCTTTTCCACAATGAGTGACGTCGACGAAGAGATGTCAGGTGTCTGCCTTTGGTTGCAAAAGACACGGGTTGAAAACCCGCTGCTCACCTAATTTTCTTCCGGAATACGGAAAAAGAAAAACGGTGGGTGGGCCAAGAAACGATGCACTGTTGTCTATCGAACTCGAAACTTCTGGCAATCAATGCGTGGCGGAAGTGGCGCACCCGCAACACGCACAGAAGATTGTTGGAAAAAAAGGTGGTTCTACTCGCCGCCAGCCGGTCGGGTTCCGGTTACCCTAAGAAGACTTCTCTTGCCTAGCAAACAAGAAGAAGCCTCGAAAAAGGGGGGGGTAATGTGGAGAACACCTTCATAAAGGTAGAAACTCCCCAACGTCTGTCGAGGACGAAACCCTCTTTTCCACATATTCCTTTTTTGAATTATTTGCGTGCACAGACAGTCTGCATCCTGTAGGAGGGGATAACCCAACTCATGCGCGAGCAGGTCTTTCGCCAGGGTGGGTATGTGACACATGCTGACTACCCTCGACGGCCGCACGAAATGGGTAACTCTATGGCGAGCAGCAGTGTCGACGAGGTCGAGGTAACGCTTGTAGTTTCGACCGAAGACTGGTGATACATCCGCGTTCAAGAATACGTCGTCAGGTTTGCCGAGTGCATCCAGTTCTATTTTGTGCAGGGTCCAATTCTCAATGTCGTGGTCATCGTACTCCTCCACCTCATCCACGTGGCCGAAAACGGGCACTACCTCCATGCTCATAAGGGCCGCAGTGTGTGCCCCGTTGATGTCACACTGCCAACCTTCCGTCCCGTATGAAGTCCCCGACACTTCCTCGGCACCGACGATTGGTCCCCGCCAGCATACCTCGAGAAGGGCGAGGAGGGACTGGCTATACTGGCTCGACACTCTAAAGTCAAATACGGCGTGGAAAAACTTCAGACCCAGCTCATTGTGCAGCTCGATCAATCTTGTCGCTTGGTCGGGCTCGAACCCATCAGGATCGAGTCCGCCCATGCTCGCGCTGCACCACGTTCGGATGGTTATACCGTGTGCCGACACCGACAGGGAGTCCCAGTGGCTGTAGCTGGAAAGCCTACCCCTTCAAGAGACTCCAACGAGGTGCAAGTGGAGCTTCAGCTCGTCGAGAGCCGTTCCCGCCGGCGAGTACCACATATTGAACTCTGATGTTCTTCCACGCTTCCGCTTTTTCCGTGCTGGCTGCCTGTTGGTGGCCGTTCTCCACCTCTGATTGGTTGATGGCCATCAGATCGCTCACAATATCAGCGACACACGTGAAGGCCTTGCTTCCGCACTCGGTGGTGTCCGGTTCCTCCTTCACTTGGATCGCCTCGGCAGTCCGACGGAATCTACGCTGGGTTCTGACACTATGTTCGATGCTACGTCCAAAGATGATCCAAACCGGTTACACCATGGCCCGTCGAGCTCCAACCGGTAAACGTGTCCCTCACGAACTCCAACGTGTAATCCTCGCGGCCGGAGGTCTGTTTTCTTGTCGATTGGCCCGAGAACGTGATCACCAGAGCCCCTGTGTGACCACACGACGACGTTCGCCTTGGTCTTGATGAGCCACTTTTCCAGGTCTCGCAGTGTAAGGGCGGGTGGTTCACTAACTCCAGCAAGCCACATATCGAACTCTTCGCTCCCCACGTCGCGACCAAACAGCACCGAAAACAAGTTTCGGAAGTAGTTGCCACCATCCAATGCATTCCTCAATGTCTACGTCGTGACGACTTGTTTGTGCGCGCTCGACTTTCACACACAGCCACACGGTGCTCTTTGATGACTTGACTGAACCAACCGAGCGTGCGTCGTGGAAATAAATGATCCGCGAAAAAGGAGGCGCAAAGGGGAAATTGTCCTCGGCTTCCATGGGGTGATGGCACCTTTTGGAGCTCTCCTCTGGAACGACATTGATTGTTAACCCACCCCCGTTTCATGGGCCTCTTATTCTTGTTTGGCTAGACAAGGAGAGCGATACCCAGGGGTAAAAAGCCGAAAGAGGCGTAGCGATGGCACCCCAACACCAACAACAACGAACGGCGGGCATGTTTGCATGTAAAAACATCTTGTAGAGGGCTTTTTTCAGTAGATACATTAGGAAACATACATACAAACACAGAAATACTACCCCTATGTGTATGGGGCCATTCCCGTATTAACCCCTTGGTTGTGAAGCAATCGAGCTTTGAAAGTAGGTCTAGGGGCGTGCCGCGTCTCTCATCCGCTCACTGACGCTAACCGGGACCCGACACGCTGGAAGGGTATTATCTTCGATCCTCTTATCCCTTCAAATCTTCTGCGCGCTTTCTTCATCCACCAGCGTCGCCACGTCCGTCCGTCAGAAGCTGCACAGCGTCGAAAAACTGTTTTCGCTGGCTCCACTCATTTTGTGGCGGTGGGTGGGTGTGGCGGGATGTGAAGCCGGGCTTCCTTCTTTTCCACCAAAAATATTTCAGGCACTTGTCTCTTATCCGTCCACGCCGCCAGTTGTAACAGAGGAAATCGTCGTCGACAGACGTTCGTTTTTGTTTGTTTTAAAGTTCACCTCATAAATTGGACAGGAGTCTTTTGCATCGAAAATAACTATTATTCGTCCATCCCGTCTGAATTCCAATGAACACAATTTGTCAAGTAGCACAAAACGATGGTACAGACGAGTCGTCGACTCATAAATTATCGGAAAGAAGCAGCAGCAGCAGCAGCAGCAGCAGCAGCAGCAGCAACAGCAGCAGCAGCAGTTGAAAAATGGACTTGGCATCTCACACGCCTCCCCCTCCGCAAGTCTTTGACGCTCTTCATTCTCCTTAGTTCATTCTCCTAGTACGAACACAGACGAACACACGGCTCCGCCCTGACGCTTTTCTTTTGACAACCAACATGAAAATTCGCACGTTTTTCCATTTCCTTTCTCTCCAAATTGGCAGTGTTTCTATTACCTGCTCCCCACTCCCCCCCGCACCCCTTCACGACAAGATTTGAACACCTCGGTGACCCTGAGTGTTGCCCCCCACCCACCCACCCACCCCTTCGCAACAACAGGAGTTCACCTTGCCAACCCCAAAACTGCCTCCCTTTCTTTCCCGTAAGAATTTTTTGTTCGTTTCCCCCAAGAAAATTTTCTGAACACTTTCTTTCCTTTCCGGCCGACCGTCGGAAACGCCACAACAAATTTATCCGCAAACCACCGTAATGACACATGCATGACGAAATACCTCTCTAAGCCCTTCTTACTCTCCGGGCACCTATAATATCTACCACGAGAAAAAAAAATCCGAACTGAAACCAACGAGCCAACCGACGCATGGGTGCGAACTCTTCTCGTGCTTTTACTGCCATGAGATCTGAGCCAAAACGTCGCCAAGCCTCTCCCTTTTCACCGCCCTTGCCTGAAACACTCGAAAAAATGGATCCAACAAGTGTGCTCCACGACATACATTCAACGACTTGATCCAGATAGATGGATGACTTGCCATGGAGTAGTTACTTGCCCCACACACAACCCGGCGCTATGTTTCATACTTCTAAACATGTTCCTCCCTCGTGTGTGCTTGCACGCGGGCGCGCGCTATTTAATTGGTCTTGGCCATATCAAGCACATCACTCATCCTACAAGAGGATGGGAAAATAGTAAAGAGTTGACAAAAAATGACTCACGTACGTGCTGCCAGTACCACCATAAAAAAACAACACATAAACCTCCATGCCCCTGTTGTTACAAGGGAGTCAGGTCGGTCAGGCCATATCCCCCCTCCCCCCACTTCCGTCTCAACGCCTCACGCAAGGGCAACGAAAAATCAACAAAACTAACAAAAGCTCAAGGAACGACGACAGACACAGCAGCAGCAGCAGCAGTCCAATAACCCGCCGCCTCGTCCAACGCCCCACGTCTGTACGCTCGAAGCAAAGCGTGCCTGCATACACTGACGCATAACAACCATTTGTACACGCCATCGATTAGGGGCACCGAACTCTGACACAAATCGGGGCCGTGGTTTTCCCTTACGAGGTGGACTCCATCATCGGCAGCTCGTTCAGCGACGGTGGCGGCTGGTGGGACCACCGGTTGTTGTCGAATAGGAGGTCCTTGAGCGTTGTCAACGCGCCCAGCCCGACCCCGCCATCCAACGCGAAGCGGTCGTGGTCGTGAGGCATGGCGAAGAAACTTTGCTGCCGCTGCTGCTGCCTAGCGGGCGCCGCTCTCGCCTCCCCACCGCCGCCAAACCCACCTGATAGGTGCAACGATGTCGACAACACCCTACTGTCCCCGGTTGGCTGGTCGGTCCCTTCCGCGGCGGCGGCGGCGGCGGCCGTGTGTACCCCCCACTGGCCGGTCGCGTCGGCTTGTTGCAAGAGCTGGTTCCAAGCCAAGCCCTCGGAGGATGACGGGTGCTGGTACTGGAGCGGCTGGTACTGGTGGTGCGAATGGGCCAAGGTCGAGGGAGCAGCAACAGCAGCAGGAGCCTGCTTTGTAATGGAGAGAGAAGAGGGAGGCAGGCATCAGCACGTCATTCTTTGCGCGGCCGGTAGGTGCCTCCGCAGTCAACGAAAAGACACACACCCTCCCCGCTGACGTCTGCCAGTCGCGACACCCTGTAAGCCCTATTTGTAACACCCTGCCGTTCTGATCAAGCAGTGACAGCGCCTGTACAACACCGAGCCGTCGTCGCCGCCTACCGAGGTCACTCGCTCTCACAAAAAACTAGCCATCAAAAAAACATTTTCCAAGCCGCGCAACTGCTCTCGCCGCCGTTACATCCAGTCCAAAGCAGTGTTATGCATACAACACACAAAAAAAGAAAACTCCGACTCACCAACCCTTCAAAGCTCGCCCGCCTGTAACATGCCCCGTACAAGGCCTCCTCCAAGCTCGTGCGCGCCGCCATCATGCTCACCGCCGCCACCTGCTCGGCCTCCGCGTTACCGCCTCCGGGGCCGTCAACGGCAACTGCCCTCTCTCTGCCGCCGCCGCCGCCGCCGCTCTCCAACGGCGCGAAGTAAAACGGGAGCCCGCTCCCGCCGTTGGAGGTCGGATCGGCGGCGGCGACGTCCAGGCCGAATCTCCGATCACCGCCGTTGAAGCCGAAGCCGTCCCCGAGACTGCTGCGGTGGCTGCCGAAGCCGTCGATGGTGACGGTGGAGCTGCCGAGGCAGGGGTCGTCTCCGCTGCTGGCGTCAGTGCCGCTCAAGCCCGACCTGTCGCTGCCGTCGTAGCCGCTGCTTGCAACACCACCGCCAACTGCTGACGGAGACGGCCTCTCGTCTTCGATGACCCGGGTCTCGTGCTGGGGCGGCAACAGGGTCCCTCCCCCCGGCAACGCCATACCCCCGGGGCGGGCAGAAGTAACGCCTCCGCCGCCACCGCCGAGAGGCGGCGGCGGCGGCGGCGGTGTCCGCCTGACCCGTCCAGCGGCGGCACCGCCCTCGCGCTTCATCTTCTTCGAGAAGGACGCGGCCAACTTCGACTCCGACTGCAGGGCCTGGATCATGCCCCTCTTGCCGGTACCCCCACCGGCTCCACCGCCACCCCCAAAAGGCGGCAAGGATGATCGGGGAGCGGCGGCGGCCGCCGACGACCCTCCTGAGGACCCGCTGGCCGCGCAGGCGGCCGCGAATGCGCCGCCTCCCGTTGTCCGAGAGGACGAAGACAAAGACGACGAAGACGGCGACGGCGACGGCGGTTTCGACGCAGTGACTCTTGGCGTGCTGGACGTGCAAGTGGACGTGGAAGAGGAGGAGGAAGATGTCTTGGGAATCTTGCGAGGTTTCCTCTTGCAGTACTTGGTGCCCTGGTTGTATGAAGCATGCATGCATACGAAGAACAAACCAGGCAAGGGGGGTCAGTCACGTGGCACAGCAGTGCAGCAGCAGCAGGAGCGTGGGGGTGCTTCCGGTTGGGCATGCACAACACACACACGCATGTTGTATGTCGTTCTCGGATTCTCAGAGGGCAACCGCCCGGCCGTGGATTTTTGCACTTGATGCCACATCATTTTTTGCGACTGCGTCTTCACTACTGCTGTTGGGGTGACTATGGACAAAAAAAAAGGAAAAAAGTGAGTGTGACACGACAAATCCCTCAACAGTCTACAAGATGGATTAGCGTCAGCGAAGCCACCTCTATTTGCACGATTCCCAAGGGAGTCTACATACTATACAGCGATATCTTCCTTTTATGGGTAACAGGCTCGACGAGAAGACGGGTTGGTGCCATCTTATGTATCTACAGCACTCTATTTGTATGTTATGGATGTGTTTGGGTAGAATCCAACGTATGAAGCTAGAGGTCGCCCCGGTAGTCTAGTTGATGCTCTCGAAAATCTTGTAGAGGTCAGGGCAGGGATTCGAATCCCGGCGCAAGCGAGCTAATCCTAATCCTGCACATTGAGCTTTTCTTTCGCTTCCGCTCCTGGCCTAGTGGATAGCGCTATTTGGTGTGTACGCAGCGGAAAGAGAGCGCTCAACTCTTCTCGCATCAACAATCGAAGGAAATGTACCGTAAGAGGGGAGGGTAGGGAGGGGCCCTTCTGTGTGACCACGGCACCAGTAGCTAGTGCTGTGAGCGCTGATTTTGAAGTAAAGCAAAAAAAAAAAAGCTGGCGAGTTACACAGCTTGCTAACCATCAAGACTGGATTTTGAGCCTGGAGTTTTTTCCCTGTGGCAAGACAAAGACACACACAGCTTTTCCAAGCTGCAGGGGTCTATCTAACCTACCGACGTGTAGCTATCACCATCATGGCCGGGAGAGAGACCCAGACAGACAGGCAAAGAGTGAAACAACAAACAAAGGGGGGCCTCTTCTCGGAGCCACCGGTCTGTAGGTTCAAACTCGAGAGCCTCGTACAGTCGACCCCGCTTTACGGACGCACACGGTTTTTCCTGAAAAAAGCGTCCTTGAGCGAGGTTGCGTCCTTAACATTCAGGGGACGATAGCTCACCATCTCTGGGACCAATGGAGGCATGCTAATACCCTTTCTTCCCCTCGCTGCCTCGGCAAGGTTTTGCGTAGGCATGACCCATAGCGAGGGGGGTGGTCTTTCCAGCGAGCAGGGCTAGACTCATCCTCAGGGGACCGATACCTTCTTGCTGCGGCACACCCGCCGCGAGGCGTGCGTAGTGGTGGAGTTGGGTCGGCACTGGTGCGCCAGGTACAAAGGTGCAGATGCGCGGGCCTCCAGGCCGTCGGTGTAGGCAGCAATGCCCATCTCATCTTTGTGCGCGGAGGCAGACGTCATCAGAAAGGTGGACGGGCACTATGTACACGGCCCTAGGTTTGCTAGAGGGAGCTGTACTGTCTCAGTAACCTGGTTTTGCCATCAAAGGAGGAGGGGACAGGTGGTGACGAGCTGATTGGGCTGGTTGACCCTTCGGCGCGAGAATCTTCAGACCGAGAACCCTAAGTGCGACGAGGGAGAAAGCGAGGAACCGACTGGGAAGGACAGCAACGAGAGCGTGTACGAAGCGGAGCGGAGCGGGTTGAGTTTGGTCGTGCTAGGACTGGCCACAGCGGCACCGGAGCAGCGGCACCGGAGCAGCGGCACCGGAGCAGCGGAACCGGAGCAGCGGAACCGGAGCAGGCGGACGGTATCGACCGTGGCGCACGGACAAACATCTCTTGCATTGTCAATTATTTTTCCGTTTTTTTCCTGAATACAGGTGTGGGGTGTGTGTGATGACGTCACTGGTTTTGTATAGAGACGNTTCTCGTTTTTTTCCTGATTTTCGGTGTTGGTTCTATGTGATGACGTCGTCACTGGTTTTGTAGAGAGACCCGTCAGAGATGGCGTGGCTAACCCGGGTGCCTTGGTTATGTGCCTGATCGTGGAAGACCCCTTCAATGTGGAACGATTCCTTGTCAGTGTCTATGTTTACACTGCTGTGCCTAACACAGATGATCTGGATAGATTCGGGTGATTGTCAATTGCAATGATGGCTTTGGTTGGGCGTTCTTCTTCATTGTATGTCCACGGGCTCATTCTGACAGCACTTCAGACAGCAGCTCCATGCCCCAAGCTTGTGTACCATGCACCGTGATGTTATTATTGTACAGACAGCACTTCAGACAGCAGTACGCTGTAGTCGACAAACATTCATTTTGGTTAAATGCGGGACAAGGGGGGTGATGCTGCTGCTGTAGTCGATTTGAAGTGTGTGGGCGTGTAGTTCAGTTTGAGCACGCAAACGTGCTGCAGGGATTGCAGGTGTACCTCCTCGGGCTTGCGCACCCTTTCCTTGCTAGTAGTGTGTGTGTTCTTCAGATTTTCTGATGGCTCTAGCATTTTTGTGACCACGGACCGAGTCTTTGCTAGATTTTGGGATTAGCAACTGACACGAGTTAATGTGAAGAAAAACAACAACCACAATACCTCAAACTACGCGTCTTTTGCGAAGAATGGGGGTGGTACGACAAGTCAGCATCGCCGAGACGACTGGCAACCGTTTGTTGACGTCCAACATATTTACAATACTTGAAATGAGATGTACAGCAGTCGGGGACGTGCTGAAAACTACAGTACACCAGTTTGTACTTGGCCAACTAATGTACTGCATCGCGGGCAGCGGAAGAAGGAGGAAAGTCCAAGTAGACATACTTCCTCTGTCACATAAGTAAAGTCCGTTATGATTACACGGCCATTTAGCCGTGTCCGATGTCTCAGGCGATACTGTTTTTGAAATCTTGAGCGTTTTTCGGGTTGAAACCCATATTTTTTTTTTCTTGCGCACTACCCTGCATGCACTAGCGGCTTACAAAAAAGTAGTCAGGCCAAAAAGGCCGTATTTTGCCCCTTTCCATGAGGGTGGGGGTGGGGGCACGAAACGAAACATACCAAAAAAATACAAGAATGATCCCGAACCCTAAACCCAAGGTTACCTCTACTGAACAATCCATTTCGCGTCCTCCCGAACAAAAACCACCATAGTAGTGAACCCACACTAAAATCAAGACATTTTCGAGGCCAACACTAAAACCAAGACACTTGGGGGCGCCACACTAAAATCAAGTTACTTGCGGGGCAAAGCTTGTGGCGCGTGCTGAACTTTATTTTTATCGCGGCGACAGGCGTAGGGTCCTAACCCTACCCCCCCCTTGTACTCAACGACCCATGTCGCGTCCGCCCAATGTTTTCTGGGGTAATCACTACCAACGCCGTACCGCTCGGCGAGGGGGCCTAGAAAGCCCTTGGGTACCCTTTCTTTGCCCGGCGGAATCGCCAACGCTATCTCCACCGCCATGGCGTACCGACGACCCAACGAT
Organism: Ectocarpus sp. CCAP 1310/34; assembly: GCA_902602495.3. Classification (NCBI taxonomy): domain Eukaryota; class Phaeophyceae; order Ectocarpales; family Ectocarpaceae; genus Ectocarpus; species Ectocarpus sp. CCAP 1310/34. The sequence continues at coordinate 89,866 of CACKRE030004670.1, read as the reverse complement.
ACTTCCGCACCCCGCTTACGACGTGGGGGTGTCTGGGCGTCGTCCCCCATGATAGCTACGTCGTTGTGGTGGTAGTGGGTGCTCACACAGCACAAAGCTGCAAATATTCTTTAAAATATTCTCAAAATGTTTTCAAAATATTCCCAAAATATTCGCAAAATAGTCCCGTATTTGACACACTAATTTTCAGTGTTTGTGAGTCGGATTTTTTTTTTTGTAAAGTCATGTGCGTAACAAGCGCTTTCCAACAAACCTAACTAGAGCTTCAGGAACACCTTGGCTGGTGAGGTATGTAAATTCCCCCATAACGGACTTTACTTATGTGACAGAGGAAGTATATATTTATCTCATTCTTGTGAAACAAAAGAAAAACGAGCGTATTACAGCCTCGCACCGAGGAACACCAGTACAGATCACTGTCCCGGCGGAGACCGAAAGCTACCCTGATGGCTTTTCCTTCCACATATCGCGAGGAGTTCCCTGAACCTCCCCCCGCGGCTTGGCTCTTCTACGGCTCTGTTGATTTTCATGAGTAAACGAATGAACGGTCTTCGAAAGAAGGTACTGCGTCTCACGGTACTCGCCACCCCTTACCTTCGCGTACAAATACAGATAGCGCCCGCAGTTAAGAAAAATTATGCAAGAAGAAAGGCTCAACTTTATACGAAAAATAAGAAAAAAGGGCTATGAAACATAGCTCAATCTCGGCCACAACGTGAGCAACGCCCCAATAAGAAAGATGATGGTGCGATACCCCCATGACATCAGAAATCTGCGGTGCTCCCACCCCCCTCCGAAGCTGAACAGAAGAAGTGCATTTTTTTTGCAAGGGGCCGAGTCCCCCCCACCCCCCCCCGCGCCCCTGCTGTTCACAGTGAGTGCTGTACTGTAGTACTGCCACACATCGCGGACAACCATCTGCTCTCCGCTGTGGTACGGGTTTGATCGCACTCTCCACCACCTCTCTTGAGGGCTTGATGATGTGGATTGTCCTCAGAGATCAAAAGACAGAAAAAAAGAAAATACGAAGTACTTGTAGTTTCTATTTGTAAGGGAATCGGGAGGTACGACAGTCCAAAGGAAGAAGAAATGCCATTTACGAAATCGACGAATTGGGCCGGTACTCCGACCCAACAGAAGGGATTGGTGAGGCTCGAACCGATTTTGACGTTTCTTAACTGCGGGCGCTATCTGTAGGATCGAACGTCCTCCAAGCGAGAGATAACCTCGCCCTCGGTGAGGGACGAGGTTATGCACGACTCTTTTTTTTTGGCGGCATCAGATGGACCGCCGGTAGATGGGAGAAACCTGTCCATACCAAGCCCAGTTGCAGCTGCAGCAGCAGACCGCTCGCTACTTCTGCTGGCTGTGCGTCGCTACTTCTGCACTCACTGCTGTGGTGCGTGGTTCGTGCAACGAGCGGCCCGCAGGCCGGCAGGAAAAAAAAAAGAGGGGTACGCGGCAGAAAATGGGGGTACTACATTATCGTATATTCTGCCGGGCCCCCAGTGCCCAGCAAAACAAGTGCAGTGCTGCACGACTGAAAAAAATAAAAAGTAAGTGTGAGAAAAAACGCTTCCAACGGGAAAGCAGCCCCCTGTGGAAACCCCTCGGATCAGGCGGCTCGCGGCGCAACACACCTCCACACCCAGCACGGGCTCTAGAGGGCGAACCAGAGGCTAAACTGCCCAGACAACTCGAGAGGTATGTTAACACGATGCAAGGGCACATC
>CACKRE030004670.1:51692-75332 GCA_902602495.3 Ectocarpus sp. CCAP 1310/34 | reverse complement strand
GTTCAAATGTGATTGCGGCTTCGAATGCGAAGACCGTGTTCATGTAGTCGCGGAATGTCCGTTGTACAAGAAGGAGAGGGAAGTGTACGTGACTGAGCTGGGAAAAATAGATGGAACGTACAGGGAGATGTTTGAGGCATGGAATAGAGAGGAAAGGACGGTAGCTGTACTGGGGCATAGGAGGTGGGTTGAAAAGGCGGGAAGGGATATCGTTAGGATAGACTAGGGAAGACATTTTTGAGCCACCTTTGGCAAAATAGAAAGGAACGATTGGCCATCGGTGATCGGTCCTGTGGGAACAATGCTCCGTCCTCTCGAGGACGCGTGGTCAATGGTCTAACCGCAAAGACATGCAAAACATAAAAGTACGCCCCCCCCTCCCCTCCCCAGGTCTCGGTAACCGCCGGCCTATTATAGTTGATTCGCCCAATGGGAATGTAGTATACCTACCGCTTGCAGTTCAAGGCAAACATGACGTAACCCTTGATTCATCGGCAAAAAGCATGCCCTGAGACCACCGTAAGCAAAAAAGTCTCTTTGGGCGGCGTGGCACAAAGCCGTTGAACACAAGAAGTATGCGAGCCTCCGCCCCAGCCAAAGGTACACCCCACCCCTTCGACGCAAGCTATCGTTGTAGGGTTCGACCGAAGCGGACAACATAAATGCGAAAGCCATCAAAGGCCGCAGGCGGCAGGAGCTTCTTGGTCTCTTAAACATAGGAGCACGTTTTTATACGTTGCGCCATATGGCGTGGCTTACCGTCTCTTTCGGCCTGGTGGGCGTCGATCTGGTTTCCGGTGAGAACCATTTCCATGGCCTTCGACTTGCCCACCGCCCGGATCAGCCGCTGCGNCCCCCCCCCCCCCCGCATCATTATCATCCGCCGCCACAAGAGGAAAACCCAAACACATGTCGTTGTCAGGATGTTCTGGCCGTTTCAACTATTTGACATGTCTGGTAGGATCGTATCACGTGGTGCGTGTATCGCAAACAGTTATCGTCGGCGTTTCGGCGAGTAGAGTTAAACGAGGCGTGCGCTTGGGGAGGGGTGGCAGGGGTTGCCAAAAAGCAGCCTGTTTTGTTGCAGCGAGTGACGGGCTTCGGAAAAACTCGGATCCAGGCTGCTATCGGTCACTTAAAATAGCGGTACCAAGTAGTAGGAAGGGTGGGTTGACAGGTTTGATTCAGCGATTGATTTAGTGCTTGATATGCATGCCTGCAAATATTGAGTCGAGGCCGGTTTCTTAGTGGCCCCCCCCCCTCACGAATCGATGCAAAGTACGACGAAAACGGTCTTCACGTAAGTACACGCCTCAACCGATCACCTCGTCCTCACCAGGAATCACGCCGAGTGTAATCTCGGGCTGGCCGAACTTGGCCTTCTCTCCCGCCAGGATGATGTCGCACATCATCGCCAGCTCGCAGCCTCCGCCTAACGCGTACCCGTTCACCGCCGCGATGATCTACGTTCAAAGACAACATTTAGGGGAGCAGCAGACGTGGTCAGGCTGAGACGGCGAACACTGACAGTAAGCGTTGGTGCTAGCCGCTTTAGTCTACACTGACAACATGTGTTTGTACTTGATTGGTTTCGTCTGGTCGGCAGCCGGAAACAGGTGTGGGGTTGAATAATGTGTGTTTGTGGGGGTGTACTAATGTAAACGCGTGCCGTAGTCGCTAGACCATTGACCTTGCATCCCTGCAATGCCGGACCGGGTTGCGATATGCCGGGTTTCCGCCGGCCCAGGCTAAGTTTCACAAGAATGACGCCAGAAGCTGGTTATCATATTCTTACGCTTGCTGTGCCAAACCGGATATGCCATAGGGTGATTGGGCATCCCGGCGGACAAATGGTTTGTTTGCGGGGGAAAAGCTACGTCGACACAGCTATGTAGCCAAGTCGGGGTTGATCATGTGTGCATCTCGCCCACTGGTTGTGTCTCTCGCCCGTACCACACGGGTAGACGAGGAAGCAGACGCAAGCTCGATCTACGCTAGACACATCGCCGGAGGTTTCAAACACAACTCGGCAGGTCGAACGTCCGAGGAACTGTGAAGAATTTTCGATGGGGAGAATTCCGATTTCCACACGTAAACACACGCGGAAAATTCTATGAAACGTGTTAATAAAGAAATCCAGACCCGCATGGTACTGTGCTCGCTAAACCCCGCCCCCCTTTGCGCGCGGGTTGGCCGCGTGTCAATTCATGTAGACACCCTGTGTTGCTGTTGCCTTCACGTTGAGCAATGTGTACATCTCTATCCAGCAGACACGCGCACGTCGGAGTCCCATCCAACCGGTGAGGCACAGACAATTTCCGTGGGTGTCAGGGTACAAGCCAAATAAAATGGGGCACACATATAATTACGTACACAGAGCAAACATGAAACGCGATGCAGACTTCCATATTTCAAAAATGACACGATTAATTTTTCGCGTGTTCCATGGAGAGCGGCGGGATCAGCCGTCGTCATTCTCCGGAGAAGAGGCACCGTTCCATGGGAGAGGGTGGGTACACAGGGCCGGGCGAATCCCCTTGGTCTACTGGAGTCACCAAACAACGAGAAAGACTAACCACGAGAGGTTTACAGACCGAGCGCTATCGTACCTTGACGAGGGTTGGAAAGCTTGTCTCGTACTCATCCCGTTTGGCTACCATCGCCTCGCGTTTTCTCCCTCATACCCACAACTTCTTGCCCTTTATCAGCTGAAGAGCGTCGGTCCGAGGTCATACGAAACGACGCCCCCCGCGGTGATCAATACCCTTCGCAAGGTTATTAATCTTGGTTTTGTCGGGGTTACGGGTTTTGATTGAGGGTTTGTGAAACGAAGCCCCTATCTTCTTTTAACAAAGTAATGACAACGTCCTCGCGAACGCGATCCGCGGTGATACCCGCTGCTGCAGGTTTGAACATCATGGCGACCTGTTGCTGGGCGCGGATTTGCGCACATTCCATGAGAAGGGAGTCCGCCCTGCCTTCTAGGGGCCACAAGAAATATATCCTCTGCTTCCCGAACGGAGGGCTACATGTGGCTTCTCACCGGCTTTCTTATGCTCGTCAGCCTGGCGAACTCCTTGAAGCGGTTTTCTCCGTACGCCTCTGAGAACGTCAGGCTTGCCATCTCCTTGATGTCCGCGCCCGCTGCCCGCGACAGAGACCCGCCACGCAAGTAATTTCGTGAGTGAACAAGCAAGGGTCAGAACAGTAGTTGTTGTTCTCGTGAAAAGCACAGGGCACAACGGTTATTCTTGTGGCAACGACGACGACAACGACAGAGACAACATATACCGAAAAACAAGATGGGAGACCCATCCTTGGCAAACATTATCGAAAAAAGGCAAAATAAAAAATGCATGTATGTACGGGCAAGAAGAATAGGCGCTCGCCCCAATGACCCAGAGGCATCGAAGGTTTCGCAAGGTACCAGCCCCCTTGTCTACTGGAGCGATGCATGTACAACAAGAAAACGGACAATACTTATGACAGCTGTTCGTAAACCCGCAACGAGAGTGTTCTGACCAAGCAGGGATCAGTCTCATTGATCCCCCTTGTTCTAAACCGTCCGATCGGAGTCGGAGGAGGGAGGGTTGTCCTACACCAATATTTTACACAAGGAGGTATATACGAACAACCTTCTGGAGCAAGAAACACACCGCCGGCCGGGGCTCTACACTTCCTTGCAAGGGAGGTCAGAAAGCCGACGTGACATGGGCGAGGTAGCGCAGGCAGCAAGCAAACAATACAACACAAGAGCCACCATTTTTGTGGTCGACAGTTCCCTCACCAGCGAAGGCCCGATCGCTGCCGGTCAAGACAATAGCTCCAACCTCGGGGTCTCCCTCGAAGGCTTCCGCGGCGGAACAAATGTCCTGTATCAGCCCACTGTTCAGTGCGTTCAGCGCCTGCGGTAGATACACAGAACAGCAGGAGCACACAGACCGTAAGCTTAGGCAGAAGATATGTCCAATGTCAGCCCACTACTCTTCAGTGCATTCAGCACCTGCGTTACATATGCAAACAGGAGGAGCACACAGACGGTAGGCTCAGGCGGAACATGTGTCCTGTATCAGCCCGCTACTGTTCAGTGCGTTCAGCGCCTGCGGCGCCAACAGCAGGAGTGCAAAGACCTATATGCTAATGCGGCAACTGCGGAATATCTAGACTATACCTAGCGCGTGGAGGCAAATACCGTAAATCCCTCTCCGAGAACGGCCTGGTACACGAACACGCCTCCTCTCGAAAACGACAGCAGTACGTGAAACCCAAGCACCATTCTTTGAGAAATGCCTGGGAACATGGTTTTGTTCTGTTCTTCCTTTTCGCCTCCCTCCCTCTGATGTGGCCGCTGGGAGTTCTAATTTTCTCGTTATGTACGCTGCCTCAAGGATAATCTACACTATTTGTTCCAAGGCATTCATGCCCACACATTGCTGTTGTACGTGCTGCTGCTGCTGCCCTCTATATTTGTTGCGCACGAAAATATTTTCATGGACTTGATTTCGAGCGACCTTGAGCACCACCTCCGCAATTCTGCCGACAAATGCACGTGCTCGGTTATCTCGAGTCGGCCTGTACACCCAACCCAAAACTCCGCGCGGTATCGCAAGACGCACCACACGTCGGGCGATAACCTCTTGCCATTGACTCTGGACGTCATGGTATCTGCTCTGTAACGTTGTAACCCCAAAGAAGGACCGCATTGTACCGTTTCGAAACCGCGCACCGAGAGAAACGACAGCAGGAATAGAGCGGCATGACAACAACAGGACAAGAACGTCAGAGGGAGTTCGACCCGTCCACTACGAAAGTTCAGGCTCCATGTCCGCTTTGGATTGTCCCGAAGAAAGAAACAACGACCCGCGGGTCGTTGGACTCGCCGCCCAAGTCAACATTGTTGTTTATGGAAGCATCGCACGCCCATACACCTCTGAGAACCTTCCCGGGGCGGTCTTTCTGTTACATAAAACCTGTGAAAGGCTTTGGCGGCGTTCAAGATCAGTCAATCCTATGTGTCGATCCTCGCTGACATGGGGCTGGCGCATCATAGGGTGGACACTCACTACATGGACTATGTACTGCTACACATGCTCGTTTGACAGAAACTCCGCACCTCGCTCGACTATTTTTTAGAAAGTAAACATACCGTCACAGAAAGACTACCCGTTCGAGATATAACCTCAGTCGAATATTCTTTTTGTTGTCTTCGTGTCAGTTGCTAATTAAATCCCAAAATCTAGCAAAGACTCGGTCCGATATCGCTGCCGACAAACCAGACGTGTGCCCAGTAGGCCCGCACTTGTCTGCACACGAACATCTATGCGCGTGAAATCGCGGGTACCTACCCCAGCGTACGCACACAACGGCCCGGGATTGTCGATGAGGGCGCAAAAGATCGCGTGCGCCAACGACCCGCCCAGCCACGGTGGTCATGTGCAGGTTGCTGAAGATGCAAGAAGAGCTGGGTTGCGAGGTGTAGACATGTGCAATGGTATTCACCTTTGGACGGTTGAAGGTAACTATGCCCACCCTCTCCCTCCTCTCCACGAGGACGTTTTCAAACTTGGCGTTCGACGACGACGACGACAACGCCGCGAATCTTAGCCCCCCGACACAAGGAGGTCTCTGGCATGCCCTCGACAGCGGCACCTTCGCTCGCAGCATCATCATTGTTCCGAGAGAGAAGTCGATTGCTCCGACTCGCTTCCTGCCAGAGGTGAGAAGCAACCCGCCGTATTTGCGAGTAACAGCACAATGACATGTCCATTACCAAATTCACACAAGCGGTATGCTTCGATCGGCAATAAGCTGCGAGGGATACCCTACGCACCGGACTTGCGCATTTATCTCTTTTTGCGGAAATTGCAAGTTGACGTTCTACAATAGTCCGAAATGCTGTGTTACAGGTTTGAGGAGAGTGTTGTACAGAAGCCTCATTGGGATGGATTCCGCCAGCATCATGCACACCAACAGGGACCCACACACTAGCCCGGAGACTCACCGAAGCGAGGTGGTCGCGATGCTGACTGCTGCTGGAAAGTGTGCTGCGGCACTGCTTGGTCCGAGCTGGGGGACCGGCGGAATGGACAAAACCACTCCCCACGGTGCTTGCCCAGACAGAGGTTACTCTCCCGTCTCTCAGCGTGTGTATAAGACAACCGTGTAGAGACAATCGTGGAGTGCTGGATACAGCTGTCTCTCTCTGTAGTTAATTAGCGTTGCCGAGGAGGCTGTCGAAGCATTCCGTGGCGAGGCAAGAGCCTTAGCCTTACACGAGAAAACTATTCTATAATTATATTTGGACATTTCCTCTTGCCATCATCCAGTGGAATTAGCTCGTGTAGCACAGTGGTTAATGCACCTCTCTTGTAAAGAGGAGATCGTGAGTTCGATTCTCACCTCGAGCTTTTTTTTGAGCAAGAACTTATTTGTCTACCACATGGTCTTCACTTTAAGTAAGCGCTCACGGCACTGACTATGTAATAGTTTGTGCCGTTTACTCCCAACCCGTGGTCACACAGAAGAGCCCCTCTCTACCCTCCCCTCCTGCGGTACTTTGCCTTCGATGTTAATGCGAGAAGAGTTCAGCACTCTTCTTCCCTCTGTGTACACACGAATTAGTGCTATCCACTAGTAGGTCAGGAGCGGAAGCGAGAGAAAAACTCACATTGCAAGAAAAGCTCGCCTACGCCGTGATTCGAACCCCTGACCTGACCTCTATCTAGAAGGTTTCGAGGTTACCAATAGACCACCGGGGCGACATGATAAATGAATGAATGCGTTCGTTCGTCGAGATCAGCGAGATGGACTGACTGGCTGCCCGTGCAACCGTCCGTCCGTTGTTGTTGTTGTTGTTGTTGTTTTTCTCCCATCATTGGACTCTCTGTCGTCTGCCCCTCTGGCCCCTATCCTCCACTTCTACCAGCTAGACGACCCAACCGGGGTCACACAGGAGGGGGGTTGGACCCCCTCTGCGGTTCTTGCCTGAGATATCTTTTTTATCGCGATAAGGGTACAGCAATCCCTTCCCTCGCGACTTATGAAGTCGATCGAGTTTACTAACGACCCCCGTAACCGTCCGTCCGTGTGCCCGTGTGGTTGAAGCGCCGCTGGCCGGCCTATTTTTCGTAGAGGATACAGAGAATCGATCGTCGTGCGACTTGTTTTAAGTTATATGTTTTTTTTGCATAGTCTCCTCGCCTGACAAGTGGGTCATCTACTCGGCGCGTGCGTTGCTCGGCGTTTCTGTTGGAAAATAAATGACGTTAAAAAATATATTAAAAAGATATTACTTGTGGTCAATCGTGAGCGTCACACATCTCGACTGAATGAATTGTTCATTGTCCGGTAATTGTTATGGAACTGTTAAGGAGGACCCGATTCGCAGGGTATCCGTCGATTGACTTTTACCTGAATCGGTACACATTCGCATATGGCGTCAGCGACGGGATACTGGTTCGAATCCTATTAGGAACCTTGAGGCACTTCCATCGAATTACCCATCCTGGCCACAAGAGGTTCCCAGTTGAGGGTAAATTCTGTGGGTGGAGAGTGTTAAGGAGGAGCCGATTCGCAGGGTATCCGTCGATTGACTTTTACCTGAATCGGTACACCTTCGCGGAACAGAGAAGAAAAAGGGGAAGGGAGCAAGTCCGTTGCTCCTGGCTTCGGGTACTCACAGACAGTTATTATGGTTGTTCTTTGATCTCTTGTTTTAGCCTTCTTAGACCAGGTCCGCTCAGCGCCTACTCGGAGAGTGAGGGAGCGGGGCTGGGATTTCGATCTTACTTTTAAGCTACTTCAATACCCCTCAACGACGCCAAATATCCATATCCAAAGAAAATTCAAATATATCCATTAAGTGCTCATGCAATGTTCGTTCATGAAACGCTCGTTCGTTCAATGCTCATCATACAGTAACTAGTTTCCATTACATATATATTTGTCGCAGCCACCTGACTGACTGCTGTCTGTGTTATCCCCGAAGAAGTCTGATTGATAATGAGACTAAGGGTTGTATGTAACCGTTTGGGCCTAAACTTTCTGTGGTGGTATGCACGCGTGATGAAGTCTGGTAGACCCGTGACGCAGAACTCACTACGTGTTTTTACTCTTGCAGAACAGCAGCAGCAGTAGTAGGTAGTTGCTGCCTTGGGTATCGGTAGGAATGACACCAAGAGGCGCAGGATCCTCTGTACAAACAGGGGCTACTACTAGATCCTGTCCCCTGTTTCATCCTTCCGCGGGGAGTTACATCTCTCCGCGCCTTCTATCTAAAAGGAAGCATTTTCTTCTATGTTCCGTCAACACAACTGAATCCTTTGACACTAGCCCACCCTGGAGGTTCTTATACGCAGATACTATTATAAAACCTCGGAGCTTGGCAAGCAATTGTCGAGTCCCGAAATGAAAGTATCGAGGATGTGGAGCCAGCACCAAACCAGCACAATTACTTCACCCTCCCACACCTCTCACTCGATGGGTCGCAAGACCATCATTTGCCTTCGAAAATACAAAAAAAAGACACAGGAAGGACCTGACCGGGCTGAGAAAAGCCTACGACGACCGGAACAATGTCGAAACCGAAGGGAGGAAAACAAGAAGAAACTAAGAAAACCAGAAAAACAAAAGGTCGTCCGAACGACAGAAACGATCACCGTCGGAACGACAAAAAAGACCAGTATCGAAAAAAAAGTCGATAAGATACGTCACTCACGCAGTCGCCACGGCAGCGTAAAAGTGGCAACAATGGGTGCAAAACGCCTACAGGCCGTGACCAAACGCTAAAGGCACGAAATAAAGCGAGAAGAAAGCGAAAACCAACCAAGGCTAAAAGCAATCCAAACAATGCAGGAAGCAATTCCAACAACGCTGAAAACAATCCAAACATTGCTAAAGCAGACCCAACAATGCGAAAAGCAATAGAAGGCACAAACAACCAAGCATGTCGTCATAATGGGAGCCGGCAACGTCATCAGGCAACGAATCAGTCCCAACGTCACCACGCGACCTGTCGATGCTATGAAGGATTCCCTTAAAAAGGGCGCTGCCGCTGTGAACTTGGAGCCACCAGGATCCGGAGACGGCGGCTTCGGCGGTGGAGTAGCGAACATCAGGAAGGGTGAGCTTGAAAGGTCCAGGATCGTCCAAGAAGCGGACGACATAGAAGTCGGACGGTAGAGGCGGTCCAGTAATCTTACCCAACCACCAGAATCCATCGCGCGCTTTGTATCAGAAGAAGGCGCCTGCAGGTAGCGGAGTACTGGCGAAGCGACGGTCCCATATTGAACGAGAGACGAGCGAATAGCCCGAACGCAAGGCTCACTCTCCTTTAGCGCGCGCCATTTCGCGGGTGGCCGCACTAATACGCATCGCCCGATAGCGGCGATTCGTTTGGCGTTGTTGATCAGGTGAACCCGTCGAGTACCGGAGGATGTGTGGCTTGGAGTGCTGGAGAACCATCTCACGTTCCTAAGAAGGGCGAAGAAGACCTTTCCAATGCGTTTGGAATAAAACAGCCACAGTGCCACCACGACCACGAACAGACTGATGACCACTAATGCGGTCAACCCCTAGACGTTCGACCGGAGTCAACACGTCGTCTTCCGTAACATGGCAAGGAAGAGATTTATTCGCATAGGAGTTCAGCACATACGATGTAAGGCCGGCAGGCAGAAACCGAGGCAAGTCGTCAGTTTCATGTGGATTAGCGCTCGGCTTGCAACGCGCAACCGACACACGATTTTTCGATTCGTGACCTGGCAGATCCGAAGGAAGGTCCAAATAAAACAACTTGGAAGCCAAAGGACAACCGCCAGGAGCGCCAGGACACGGACCCACGGCCAAGATCTTGAACGGACCAGTCCAGAGAAAAGACAACTTAGCCTTGAGAAACTTGTCATCCGTGCCTGAACGAACACCTTGGCGAATGGTAGATTCGGTGCTGTACACCCAAACCCATCCACCGACGGTGTAAGAGGGAACCTTCCGAAAAGCATCCGATAGAGCGGAGTTACGCCGCTCAATCCGCGAAACGGACAGGTGGTGCTGTTCACGAACTAAATCGTAAGAACGACGTTGGTGATCAGCAGCAAGATCGCAATACTCAAGTTGATCGCGACGCAAGCTTTGGTGGCCTCGAGCATATGGATGCTCAAAAACCGTCATCGGCATGCGCGGCAGTCGGTTCATGTGCACCTCGTTGGGCGCCAAACCAGTAGCGGCACTAACCGAATCGTTGTAGGCAAACTCAACATGCGGCAGATGAATGTCCCGATCATCTTGTATCTCGTTGACGTCCATAGCCAACATCTGAGCCAAAGTGTGATTGACACGCTCCACACCCATATTGCCGCTGGGATGGTAAGAGCTAGTAGCGTTGCGAATAGCCAGACGGGCGTACACAGCCTGCGACAGTTAAGAACAAAACTGAGAGCTATTGTCAGGCAAGAGACTCAATGGGCAACCCTACAAAGGGATATACCGATTGACAAGTATTTCAGCGGTGCCTTCGGCGGTGAACTCTGCAGCCGTGACTGCGTACATATCAGCACGGCGGCTGAAACGATCAGTGAAAAGCAGAATATATGTGTTTGCACGTGGTGTCAACGGGAGGGTGCCGAAATAATCGACGCGCACCGACACACCAGGGCCCGAAGGCGGCGGAAGGCACATAGTAGGGCATCGAGGCGTCTGACTAGATGATTTGCGGGCCTGGCATCGCAAACAATGTCTTACCCACCACTTCGTGCAAACACTCATGCCAACCCACCGATAGAAACGTTCCAGCATACTAAGCGTGCGAGCGGCACCGAGATGGCAGGGTGCATCAGCGTGACAGGCTTGCATGATCCACGGACGCATGAGCATGGGAACATGAAATCCGAATGGGTTCGTCATTGAGGAGGCGAGCAGCACGCCCGCCAGGACGTGTGGTCGTAGACGACGGGGGCGCTGTTTGCTCGCGAACTAGCAAGACCAAACCATCGTCGTCAACATGCAACCGGCCTTTGTTAGACAGGTCACGGATGTCCGACAGAGAAGGTCGACGAGCGGACGGAAGGTGATCTAGGAAATCCGAAGGGAGAGCCGAAGGCCGACCCCAAAGGATGAAACGAATTGCTGCATCACACACAGGTTCGATACGCTGCTCGCGAGCCCAATCAGCATGCGAGAAACGTTCGACAGACGTCCGGAAGGCTAAATCCGCCGAAGAATGTAAAGCCGCCTCGATAGAAGAGGGGGCCGATTCGTGAGGCTTCGACTGCAATCCACCCGAAGGCAGGGTGGCAACGGCAACCGAGGACGAAGGCGTACGAGTGGTCGAAACCGAACTCGTCGGAGATTCCGAAGAATCAGAGGCAGTAGAATACTGCGGGGTTGGATCCACCGAAATGGCATAGTCGAAGATGCAAGATCCCTTCCACGAGCCAGAGGCGTAGGAGGATCCGGGATCAAACCACCAGTACCAGGAGTCGAAACCAACCTGGTCAAAACGGGGGGCATAGTCGAAGCTGAAGGCGCGGGCGGAGAACGTCGAAACGATCGAGGCGAAGCCNAAGATGCAAGATCCCTTCCACGAGCCAGAGGCGTAGGAGGATCCGGGATCAAACCACCAGTACCAGGAGTCGAAACCAACCTGGTCAAAACGGGGGGCATAGTCGAAGCTGAAGGCGCGGGCGGAGAACGTCGAAACGATCGAGGCGAAGCCGAAATCCGAGTGGGAGCAGGTGGGTCCTCAGAGAAGCCATAATCCACGGGCGGGAGGGGCTTGCCTGCCACAACCGCCATACGGCGACGCGTTCGCGTGGAAGTCACTTGAATGGGGTCGAGAGTCCGTCGTGATGTGGCGGTCGGCGAGACGGCCAGGGGAGGCTCGGGCTCGAGAGCCATAACATCCTCCACATGAAGGTGTAGGGAGCTAGACCAAACTAGGGAAGGCCGCTTGCGCGGTCTTGAAGGAGGCAACTAGCGGAATTTCTTGGACGGCCAGGGTGCGATGTTCCAGATGCCAGGCGGAGACGAGGTGCCAGGCGGAGAAGAGAGGCCTGATGGCGAGAGACGTGGACCATGCCGACGGAAGTCGACGAAGTCAGCTGTAGGGGGGGCCAGCCCACCCAAGACCGAAGCCGGGGAAGTGGGGACGAGCCCACCCAAGCCAACGCCCACGGCGCGATGGCCGGAAGGCGTAAGGCCACAAGAACGGATGAAGAACACGCTCTCCTCATCGCCATCTGGTGTCAAGCGACTGCGACCAGATCGGTCACATTCCGCCGCATGGATCGGAAGGCGAGAGAGGAAATCAGCGTTGCCATTTGCGGAACCCTTGCGGTACTCGAGAGTGTAATTGTGGGGGGTAAGAAATTCGAGCCAACGCTGAACGCGGGCATTGTTCTCCCCAACCATGGCAAAATGCCCAAGAGACTCGTGGTCGGAAAGAATGCGAAATTTCGTTCCCTACAAAAGAACGCGAAGTCGTTTGATACACCACATGATGCTACCCGCCGCGAGATCAAGGGGAGCCCAATGACGCTCGGAGTCCAAAGTAGCTCAGCTGATGAAAACGATGGTTCGGATGGAACCATCCGGCTGTGCTTGTTCGAGGGTCCTACCGAGCCCATCGCGACTAGCATCACAGTAGAGACGAAAAGGTCGCGAGCCGTCCGAAACGCCATCCCAATCCGGATAAACCAAGACAGGAGGGTTGGCCAACTCAGACAGCAGGACGCGAACAGCTTGCTCCATGACGGGGGTGAAGACGAACGTCGCCTGCTTCTTGAGAAGAATGGTCAGGGGCCGAATGCGCGTAGCCACTTTGGGAAGGAACTTGCGATAATAGCTGAGACCGCCGAGAAGAGAGCGGAGTTGTTTAACATCCTTGGGCGTGGGCATTTTGGTGAGGGCCGCAACGTTGGCCCCATTAGGCCGAACACCGTCGGGAGAGATGGTGTGGCCGAGGAAGTCCGCTTCTGTAGCACCGATGGTGGCCTTCGGCGGGGTGAGGTTCAAGTTGTGTGTACGTCAATGTTCAAACAGAGCGCGCATGGCGTCAACATGATATGCAGGGTTGTCGTCGAAAACGGCCAAATCATTCAAGTACGATGAAACACCGTTGAGGTTTTTGATTGCTTCGTTGACAACCTTGCAAAACCACCCAGGGGCAGCAGAACTGCCTTGAGGCATCTTAAACCACCCAAAAAGCCCGGATGACGTCACGAGCGCCGTCAAAGGGATTGTATCACGGTGAACCGTGATTTGGTGGAACGAAGACTTTATGTCCAAAGTATCATCAACTCGAGGCATCGGAAGCTGACTCAAAGCGCAAACCTTGTCGAGCTTGCGTTAATTGACAGAGATGCGAACACCACCGGGTTTCTTCGGTATGATTACCAAAGGACTCGAGTAGGGCGAGGTCGAATGTTGGATCAGACCAGCCGCAACATATTGATCAAGGATCGCGTCAACTTGTTTCGCCACCGGGGGGTTAACGCGGTATGGACGAGACGTGACGGGTGCACTGCCTGGAGGAACTGTAAGCTTCAAAGCGAACAAGATCCGAAGTCGGGTGGGGAACTCGAGAAGATATCATGATATTCGCACAGGACGTTACCAAGCTGAGTGATGACATCTGGAGTCCAACCCGGACCATATAGATCGAAAGAAATATCACGGACATGGCAGGGGAGCTTATCCCGCACGCGGGAAAAACTCTGACGTTGTTCGGACGTCAACCGCTCGAGAAGAGCAGGCGGAGGCGATGAAAGAGAAGCACCGGCAGAACCAGGGTCCTCTTTGTCGCTGTGCGACGGCGTGGGTCGCTCGTGCAAATTTTACACAACAACGGGGTCATCAATGCGATGCTTGGCAGACGGATCAATGCCACCTGTCGAAACAGGACCCGGAACCCAGTTGCCCGAAGCAGCGGTGGGACCTTGAGCCGCAGATTAAAAACCATCGCTCAAACTGTGGCGAGACAAAGCGCTGAGAGGCACGCGAAGAAGGGGAGCCGAAGCTGTACCCAGAATGCCGCCTGGTTCGAGAGAAGAGATGCCCGCGAGAGGGATTCGTTGGCAACCATTTTGCACGAAATGTTCCTCGGAAGAAAACATAGCGCATTGTGGAAGCATATTCACGAGATAGCTACCTACGAGGGCTGGGGAGCCATCGCTGCGCACCAAATTAATCGGAACAAGGCTATGTTCAGGGTGAAGTTGGACGGAATGTTTCCCAGCATAGCAAAGTTGATTGTTACCATCTGTGGAAGACAAATCGCGAGCAAGCCGGTGGCACCGCAACTGTCATGCTGAGCCCAACTAAGCTCACCAAAACACGGTCACCAGGGCGTTTCGCAAACAAAGTGGGGTAAGAGCGGTCGCAAAACCGCATCCAACTGTCTCTTCCGGGGAACACATCATGATGCATAACACCATCGAGAACAACGTATGCCCAAACAGCGAGAGAGGAAGTAGGAAGGCTCTTACGGAGAAACTGCACGCTCGAACGGACAACAGTCAAAGTTTGAGGCGGAGCAGATTTGCCGAAACCACCCCAACAGCGAGGTTGGGTTTGTTTCTCAGACAATGACAAAGCAGCCGAAGCGGCTTTTATGGATTCCCACGTGGATGCACTAGTAAAAGACTGCGGGGAACCCGTGTCCAAAAGTGCAACACATCCAAACTGAGCAGAACCCAAACCACTGTGAGTGAGGATTTGTGTGGTGAAAGAGCCATCATCGATGGTAACAACACCACCAACCAAATCCGGACCTTGCTCAGCAAGCAAAGAAGAGGAAGAGGATGGCGGGGTTCGCCCGGATCGCACGGTCCAAACAGCGGTGTCATGATCCGACGGAACATCCGGAGCGTATTGCGAAAATGACGCGAGTCGTTCACTCGATGGAGGGCGTGAGGCCGTCCGGAGGCGCTGGTGTATGGAAGGGCTAACTTCATAGACC
The DNA here is from genome assembly GCA_902602495.3 of Ectocarpus sp. CCAP 1310/34. Lineage (NCBI taxonomy): Eukaryota > Phaeophyceae > Ectocarpales > Ectocarpaceae > Ectocarpus > Ectocarpus sp. CCAP 1310/34. The sequence goes on along the minus strand of CACKRE030004670.1, from coordinate 60,379 downwards.
GCGTTATGTTGAGATGACGTCAGAACGTGATAGCTCGAAGGCAGTAAACGAGAGCTGCGCTCGGGTGGCGGGGCATTGCATCGCAAAAGACTGCGTACTCGTTGAAGGGCGTTGCCCAACAAATTGAGACCGCGCCATCGAGAGGTGTATTGGGCGTCAGGATCATCGGCTTGAAGGCCAATGCCCCAAGTACGGTGATAGGGGCTGGCTTCGGCAAGGTTTTTGCCGCCAGATCCACGAAGATGATCGCGCAACTCGGAGTTTCGACTAAATTTTGCGTAAGAGCCAGTGAGTACGATATTTTCGCGCTCGTGTTCCCAAAGAGATGGGTCGAAACCACGTCCACCGCGGCCAAACTTCTTGTCTAAGGCAGGATCGGACACTCGCACGATGTTCTGTAAAGCGCTATGGTCTTCGAAAAGACGGGCTTTTCCGCAGCGAAAAACTGCTCAGCACACAAGTATACAACTCCATCGACCACAAAAAATGTCGACGGTGTCCACTGGGAAAAGGGAGAGGGGGGCTGCCAAAAGAAGACCATGTCAGGAATACAATACTCGTTAGACGGGTCGAAGACAGCGGGAACTGTAGGAGCCGAAACACCCGGAGTGTGGACAGCCGAAGCTGAGGTGGCAGCCGCAGGTGGTGTAGCCGAAGCTGGCGTAGCCGAAGCGGCGGCAGCCGAAACGCCCACTTTGTAATTTACGGCATGTACGTCCATTGGGACGGTCTCAGCTATGCCAGAGACCGGTGAAGAATCGACCGGAGTCGGATTGTTCGCAATAATTGGGCCAGCGACATCATGCTGGGTGTGCCCCAATTCTAAACCTGAAGAAACGATTAGTAAGGTGTCATTCAAGAAGCCACTTTCGCTAGGAACGGCCGCCAAGGCCGGGTCAGTTAAAGAACTAAACCGGGCATGGTGCTCCTGGCCATTCCGTCGTGACAAGGTACGCGAGACCGCCGGCTGTTCGGTGGTCACTCCGGGAGGATCCTCCCGAAGCGGTGGTGTCAACACGGTCGACGTCGGTCGCGACGGCCTGGTATTGGGCGCCGTGGGGCGAGCGTGCGTCGGAACGGATGGAACGCGTGAAGACGATCCATGGTCGAAATATCTCGCGGCGGAATTGGTTGGTTTTCGACGGTCAGGACCAAGAGAACATCGTGATTCGAACTCAGGCGAATTCGACCCTGCAACTTGCCGGTCGGAACCAGTTACGTTAGCTACCAGTGCAACAATCGAGGGCGAACCCTCAACGGAAGCGAGCACAGACGGGTTGAGCGTATCCGAAGATTCACCCGAGGTAACCAATTCAGGCGATTCCCTTCAATCATCAAAAGCGTATGGCTACGGCCGGTCTGATCTGCAACCGACGGGGGGAGCGAACGAGCGATGCCCGACAAACAAGCGGTACTCAATGGCCCCGAAGGTTTTACGGTTCTGTTCCCGCGCCTCAAGACAGCACTCGCGCCAGACTGGTTAGTTTCTGACGGAGCGCCAACCCGATGAGGCAGAGACGCAGAGGTGGCAGACGATAAGTGCGATGGAGAAGGTGGGACGAGGGCATTTGTCTACCTGATCGACACTTGGAGAAACAACGGATACCGAAGTACGGTTGTTAGTGTGTGGCACCGAAGTACCAGAAGGAGAAGAGTGCGGAGGGATAACATTCACCGAAGTGTGGTTATCGTTGCGTAGGACCGAAGTGCTAGAGGCAATGGTGTGTGATGGCGCAACAGATACCGAAGTATTGTTGTTGTTGCATTAAACCGAAGTTTTAGAGGCAACAGTGTGTGAAGGCGCAACATATACTTAAGTATTGTTGTTGGTGCATAAAACCGAGGTATAAGAGGAAACAGAGCGTGACACACGAGCGTCTTGTGATGAACGAGGCGAAGTCCCCGAGGATCCTGAAGGCGGTCCGAGGGAAGGCGAACCACCGTCGATGAGTCATCCGCTGCGAGAACGATCACCATTTTGAAAGTTGCCAGGCTGACGGGCATCGTGGTTGGTCGAAACCATGATGCCAGACGAAGGACCGGTGTGGGCATGTGTTCGTGGTTGATAGAGGGGCAGAGCACCAGTGTGGTGGGTGTTGACCGAAGTGCGTTGCTGAGAGTGAGAGTTACCCGCAGAATTTCCCGGGGCATGCCCACTGTTGTGCGATTGTGTCTGGGGTGTGAAGGGAACCAACCACCGTCGGAACGGCGTTACCCAGCGTGGTTTCGACGCTGAGAGGACGAAGAGGAATGGCGCTGGTGGCGTCCACCCTGATTGTTTTGTCGGTTTTACGCACTTTTTCGGCGAAAAGACTGCATGCGGGCTTGCCAATGTCTAAAAGCAGCAGAATAGTCATTGAGGAGGCCCAACTCGGGGTTCAACAGCCCACTAGAATTCGTGAACGTTGCAACGCATTGCTTTATGGAATGGTTTTCACCCGCGCAGTTCAGGCAGCGATTCCTGTTGTCGCGGAAGGCTTGCGAGCGAGTCTCTTGTGTCAACAAAGGGGTCCACAAAAAGGATCATCCGTGTTACGAAAACTAGAAGTGAAAGCCTATACATCAGACCAATCGACTTGCGAGGCAGGCCAAGAATTAAAGTTGCGTGTGAATGGGTCGGCATCGTGCGATTGTACCGGCAAAACTACAGGGTTCTGAGCAGAACCTGATGCCCACTGGTCCGAAGGCGCGGGAGCGCGGTGGTGAGACCGCGGAGGCTGCGAGGAGCCACGCGTCGAAGACAACGAAAAAAAAGATGAACCACCGATAGCCGGGGTTTTATTTGTCGCTAGAGGCGCGAATACCTCCCACGCATCCACAATCGACGCAAAGGGAGTGACGGCCGTGGCCAGAGCACCCGGGTACAAAATCGGAGACAAACTCGGAAACTGCTTGCAGACCGAATGCCGCACTATTTCTAGCACCATGCGCTAGGGGCCAATGTACGCTTAGAGCCAGTCACAGAAGAAACCAACAAACGAAAAGCACGAAGGTAATCCGCGAAAGAAGTACCATCTGCTACGCCAAATTGTTGTAGCCGCAAAAACGACCCTTGACGGTCGCCGACACCAAGTTGCTATGCAAGATGACGCAGCAGCATCTGAAAGCTTTTGGTCCAGTGGCGCCGCCGTCCAAGCTTCTTCACCTGCTGAAAGTAATCAGTGATGGAGAGGACGAGATCGGCAGTAGAGGGCTTGTCAGTGGCGATCGCACTCAAACGTTTCTTTTCGAGGGGTCGTTCCCATCCACGCACGAAATCAGTACCGTGCAACCCATCACTCTGCTCATCACACAACAAAATCTCGAATAAAGCCGTACGTGTTTTGCGAAGAAGCTGTTGGTAGCCATCTCCCGGCAACAGAGTTGCAGGAAAGGGCATGGTAGCGACATTCTCGCCTTTTTTCAAGTTAAGGGTGATGTACGCGCGTTTCACTGTAGCAACATGAACTGCGCGTGCATTAGCACCGGTCGTATCTATCGTGGCTTGACGAGCATGTGCGATGTTCGAAGAAAGTGGCAAAACACGATCATCAATAACAACGGGGGGTGTGACAGCAGCTACCGAAGAAGCATGGGAAGCATGGCCCGAAGACAACACAACATGCGGAACATCCGGCACAGGCGGTACAAACGCCGAGGGGGGGTTGGGTTCGAAAACCCAGGGTTCTGCACGATTCCTGAATCTACAGCATGGTGAGCGGTAGAAAAAACAGGGGGTGCAGCAGTTTACGGAGAAACGGGGAGGGCCGAAGCCGGGCGAACATAACTGTCACGTAAAAAGAAACGAGCATCCGAAGTCGCGTCCAAAAGGGACGGAACTACTTGCCTTTGGCGACCCGGCTTGCGAGACAAGCTGGTGTCCGAGCCCGACCAGCTCCCGCTCTTGCCCTTGGGGCCACGGGCGCCATCCACGCTGCGTGTGGCCACCTTCCGCTCGGGACTCCCTCCCACCGAAGAAGATGAGGGCTCCGGGGGCCGACGCGATGCTCCGGCCGAGCTCCAGCCGGACTCCTCTCCCGAGCTACCAGGACCATTCTCCTGACTCGAGTGTGATGCTTGCGCCTTCTTGACACGGCCTGGCGCTGGCTGCTGAAACCCACCGGAGGCCTCCGAAGACGGCCCGCTGCAGCCAGGGTACACCACAGGAGCAGTGGCGTACGCGTTGGCCTTGCGCATCCCAGCGAGGAAACGGCAGCGGCACGAGCACTGTCCGAAGACAGCAGCAGCTCTGAGGTCTGATGACCAGCTGCTGGGGACCCGAAGGTCGCTACGCGGGGTGAAGACACCAGCGAACGCGAACGTTCCAAATGCTCAGGACTCGCCCAAGCAGAGTCCGAAGAGCGGACGCTAGGTTGAGACATACCGATAAGCGAGGCAAACCTAAGCTGTGGTTGAGAGAGCGGAAGAAACTGCAGCAGCAGCTAACGCACCAAACCGTGCCAAGATACAACCAAACCAGACAACACCGTACGAATAAGCGGACAACGCCAAGTGTCGTGGTATGCACGTGTGATGAAGTCTGGTAGACCCGTGAAGAAGAACTCACTTGTTATTACTCTTGCAGAACAGCAGCACTAGCAGTAGCTGTTGCCACTGGTATCGGTAGGAATGACACGAAGGGGCGCAGGATCCTCTACAGTATACAAGAAGGGGCTACAATTAGACCTGTTTGATCCTTCCCCGGGGAGTTACATTACATCTCTCCGCACCTTCTAGAAGGAACCATTGTCTTCTATGTTCCGTCTACACATCTGAATCCTGTAACGTTTCTTCTTGTATTTGCACACAAGCAACAACGAACCTTGTTTTTTTCTGAGCCCTCTCGTTACATTCAATCCGCTTCGAAGTAACAACAATGATGATGATGATGACCGTTATCGTGCGGCGAGCTCTTTCGTTTCGTCCCCCACCATCACTGCTCTGCTTGCTGTTGTTGCTACCCCTCTGCTGGATTATTGTTATGACCTACCTCTACGCGGAAGCAGACGGGCGATTTCGGCTTTTGTCGCTGTTGTGCTTCCTTCAAATACAGAAGTATGCATAGACTATCCTATGCTTCGCTGACGACGGTGGTGCGTGGTGGTGGTAAAGTGTAGTAGAGCGAGGTAAAAAACGCCACTCTTTGTCACTTGGCCTATAAAACACCGCCAACCACCGTTCATCATATTCCAACAAAGAAAATGCAGGACCCAAATGCCATGATGACGGTACTGATGAGAACATTCCTCTCGCGCATCAGAGAAAGGTGTGTCGTGTTTATTTGTTGGGTGGAGTTTTTTTGGAGAACTGAAGACAGCAGGCGCAGTGCGTAGGCCATGCTTATCAAATGCTTTCCGTTTTGGCAGGACGACAAAGTTTGGTGGACAATAGCTTGTGACCAGGATTCTTCGAAACATCGCCTTTCAAAAATAGGGAGAGAGAAGGACGCGACAACGGTCTGAACAACTTAAATGCGAAAGGGGAAATGAGGACTCGCCTATGAAATGGTGCATGCAATTGAGTGGGTTCACAGAGACGCCCTCCATCTGTCTGTGCAGTTGCGCGCACCTCTGGCGCGACGGCGCCCAAGTTTATGCCTTCTCTTGCACGCCCTACGGATACGCGTACAAACTAAACATTCGAGATTAACCCTTCGTCACCTTTCCGAACACAAGAAAATACTTCGATTAAAACGTCGCCTTGTGCTGTCTTTGCATATGTATGTTTAGCACAACACTGATGATGACGGTGGTGGCAACGGTTGTTTGGGTGTCCCTTCCCGCAGTCATTGCGAACTTTCCCTGACATCTTACGACAACCTGTTCTGCACGTATCCATCGCCCTAGCCCGACTCAAAAGGCTTCGTGAAAACGTGTACGACAGAGAAAGAAACAGAGGCGGACGAAAAGAACGAGCACAAGTGTGTCACCAGGTTTTATCGTGCGCTCGTTGTGTCCATGCACTGTTGGTTGTTCCCCCCCCTCAAGAACCGATGTAACGTGGACCAATCGCGGTTGCCACCTCTCTAAATTTCCATTGGATCTGTCCACAATTCAAGCCCCCGGCAGCAGCAGCAGCAGAAGCAGCAGCATGCTAGGTGACAAAGATTGGAACGCAGTTTTGCTTTGTAGACAGCAGTACCGTTAATATCCAGGCGTGACGGAACAACCTGATGACAACAGGTCGCAGAGCTCACAGCTTGTTGTGGCAAACCTGCCCGCAGGGCCCTTCGCCGGCATTGCTACCGCCCTACAGCAGCACATTGTCGCAGGACGACTGCGTCAACATCGCGAGACGATGGGCGTAAGTCTCTACTTAACAATACCTGCCCTTATGCAATCACATTTGACAAGCCGGAGCACACTCGGCCGACTCTATCGTATGGCGTATCGTGGTAATCAACTGCGAAGCCACCGGCACAAGCAACCCCCCGGAACGCCCTGATTTCTTCGCTGGCAGGACTTCATACAAGACTGGTGCTGACGCTCAATTGAGCTCTCACGATCACCAGCGCTAAAAAAGATCGGCTTCCAACACAAGATACTGCGTGCCGCAGAACACCAATCGCATCGAACCTTCAAGATTCTCGCCTAGAAACTCCAAAAGCAAGCCGTCACAGCACAACAATGCCTTCCACAAAGAAAAAACTCGAGCGCTTCGCTAAAAAGATCACCTTTCAACTCAAGATACTGCGTGCCGCAGGAAATCTATCGCACCAAATCTTCCACATTCTCGGGTAGACTCTCTACAAAGCACCAGCGGCCACAGCACAACAATGTCTTTCACAGAGAAAAACGTACACACGTGCGTGTCTGTGGGGAGGTAGCGGAGGAGGATGAACACAAAACCCCCCGTAGTTCACACAACCTCGTCAAAGTTTTTTTCTCTCGCGCTATGCCTTTTCAGCACCCGCACCTACCGACAACTCCCCCATGCTACTCGAGATCTCTTCCACACCTTCTGCGCCCCCCTCCCCTCGTTGACCCTCGCCCTCTCTTGCCGCTACCGCCGCCCCCCCCGCCGCCACGGGCGCGGACGCCTTGGGAGCCTCCTCCTTTCGCTTGACGGCCACCACCTGCTTGAGCGGGGTCATGGCCCCGTGGGACTGCTCCTTCTGGGGGAAGGGGAGGCGCATGTCGTACGCGTCTTCGCCGTCGGCGTAGTAGCCCTTCTCGACGTCGTTGATCTTTGAAGGTTGGCGTGGCCGGGCGGCAACGGTAGGCATGATAAGGTGGATTATGTCAGTCAAGAACATGAACGAGGGGACATGGCTACACAAGGGAGGAGAGCGGCTTGCGAAAGTGTTCAGAGAATGGTGGAGGAGGACGAGGAGGAATGGAGGGACGGGGCGGGGCGGGGCGGGGGGGGAGGTACTCTCATGTTTGCATACCTTAGCGGTTAGACGAGCAATATTGGAGGGACGGGGGGGTAGCTTGAATACAAAGAGCATCCTTTGGAAGAATGTCATGCCCCACAAAGTAGAAGATGGCCGACGAAGAGGACATGCGGTTTCAATCGCAAGGATATCGACAAATGCCAGCGAGGAGATGAGAACCATAAAAAAGGCGAGGGTGTCTCGCGCTTAGGTAGAAGGTAGGTGTATGGGGGGAATGGTGACAGCACAACGGTCTTGACTGCGATGCAGACGCTTAATGCACAAAATCAGATAATAGAACACATCACGTTTACTACCGCAACCCATATATATATGTAGTAACAATCGCGTTCGCAACGGCACGCATCACAGAGTACAATCTTAAGAACGTCCACAACTCGTTATCCGTTCACTTATAGGAATACCCTACGCCAGACACGACAGGAACATGACGTGGCGTCTGCCCATGCCTGGACGGCCTGGCCTCTCTCCTGAACACGTCGTCTTGGAACCACTACCCCTTTGCGCGGTAAATGCGAGGTCTTACCTGATATCCCAGCGTCGTCTTGTAAAGGTGGAATGCCGCCCTGTTGCTCTCGCGCACGTGCAGCGATACGTAGCGGGCTTCGAAGGACTCCTGCATGCACAACTGGCTGCAGCGCATCAGGCGCGTGGCTATACCTCTGCTCGCCGGAGTTGTGGGACACGCGCAAGCAAACGTACAACCCGGTGGGGGGAAGGGAGCGTGTCTGAATCAGCGGCCAGACTCTCAGGTCTCAGGGCATGACGTAAAGAATGTCTAGCACGACGCAAACCCGCAAATACGGCGTCAGTATCCTCAACAGCCTCCCGTTCGTAAGAGATAGCGTCACGTAGCGCTCGTCTCACCACCTTCTCACAGCAGTACATAATCGTGACTGCTGCACACAAAATTGTCTGTGAGACCTTCGAGACAAGAAAGGAACCGTTCCAACCGCACAAGCCGAAATGTATCAACCAGTTCGTGCCCTCCCGCTAGTGATCATCTTCATGCCTGCAGCCATCAGCAGCATCCCGGAGTCTCGATCCTGGCGTTTGTTGCCTAAAGACCACGATGGCAAACTAGACTTTACGATACTGCCGGACGAAACATACGTGAAGTCCTTGTCGTGTAACCCACACGCATCGGATAACGAAAACGCTCGAGCCACGCCCACCTCTTTCGGTGTGTGCGTAGAACCGCGAGGGAGGTGATGTGCCCGTGCGGCGGAACATTGGCGTCCTCTTCCATCTTCGCCAACACGTACCCCACGATCTTCCCTACGGGAACGGGGCATCATTTTCGTGCCAGGAG
>CACKRE030004670.1:13037-23783 GCA_902602495.3 Ectocarpus sp. CCAP 1310/34 | reverse complement strand
TTCTCGAAGAGAGGGGGGGGGGGGAGGTATGCCTGTTACGACTCGGTTCCATTAGTTGCGCCCGAATAGTTTCGACTGTTCGCTTTTCGGTATCCGCTGCCGTCGCGGCTCTACTTCTGGAGTGGAGCTGCCTGATACCGCACATGACGTAAGATATCCCACCCCCTTGATCGGTTTTCAACGCTCGATTGTTCGGCACCAGAAAGAGTGATGGCGGAGTTGAACCCGTCTCACCGGGGACTCTCGGAATGCGCATCACAGAATATGACATCGCCTTCTTCGTCGTGATGTAGTCGCACTTTCAAAATCATCCCAGGGGGTGTGAGATGAGATGTTGTCGCGTCGGCAGACTAATTGTAGACTGCATCTGCCCAGCACTGACGAGGCTTTCATCGAGCGCACCACATGTACTTGTGGGCATGCAGGATATGTTTTGGAAGAAGAGTGTGTAAAACAGACTAGTTGTACAACTTAGACTTGTTCCGGTGTGGTACTTCTCGAAAGGTGTGGACGCTTGACTCGCTGAACAAAATCGGTGACTTCGTTGTGCTGTACACTCCACAGTCAGTGGTAACGGCCGCCGTCTTCCGGAACATTGTCTGATTTCCCTCGGACTATCCTGCCATGTAAATGTTCGCGATTGAGCACCCACTCTCTCAATCTATTGCCGTTTGCATACCCAGACCCGGTGCTAAAGGGCCATGTAAACCTCTACACGCTTGATGCACCTTTCTCCCCCCACGACTCTAGCAGCAGCAGCTGCCGCATCACCCCTCGGTCTCGCATAGCCACCGTTATTCGCAACATGTCGTCCAATCCGGGAGGAGGGGAGGAAGAGAAGGCCAAGGCTGTCGCAGCAGCCGCTGGGGGCGGTGGGGGCGAGGCGACGATCTTCGACAAGATAATCTCGAAAGAAATACCGGCGGATATCATCCACGAGGATGAGCTCTGCCTGGCGTTCAAGGACATTAGCCCACAGGTGAAGAACGCACACCTGGCGACAAGCATGAGCTCGTTTCTCGTCCTGTGCAACGTCGATTCTCATCTCGTCGAGACAGCGGCAGTGGAAGCGATACGCGCCTACCTAGGGTAATTGGTACGACACAAGAGAAAACGTCCCGGATTTATGCAGCAGTTTGATCTCTTTAAACACCGGCACCTGAGAGTACGTTTCATATTTTTTGCTAGGGTCGTCGTGTGAAGGGGTGCGTTATCCTGTGTCGAATACGGTAGGCGCTTGCACGTTTCGGCAGTGCTGCTCGTACATCGAGCACCCCTGCGTGCTTCGCCCGCCGGTTTGACAGTCGCGTGCACTGCATTTTTTCTTTTTGTGGTCGACGCGCACGACATCTCCCGACGCGGCTGCTTTGACCATTCGTTTGTTCCCCCTGTCGCTACCCTACCTGCACACAGGCGCCGGTGCACTTTTTGGTGATCCCGAAGAGCCGCGACGGCCTGACGCAGCTCAGCAAGGCCGTCGAGAGCAACAAGGCGTTGCTCGGTCACCTCATGTTTGTCGCTCAGAAGGTCGCCAAGGAGCAGGTGACGAGCCAGTAGTACACGGCAGCAGCACGGGGCTTGAGACGTACGTCGTTTTTGCTCGCCGTTGGTGTTGGTCAGGATGGACATACGGTTGGCGCAGACTCGGTTGTTTTGCTGCAGCTTGTACGTCCTGTAAGGATAAGTGCCAGAGGGTGTTACATACAAACGATCATCAGGATTCTCACGCAAAGCTTTCAGCACGTTATCTCTTACCTTCAGAATGCGTAACGGGTTTGCCATTTTTAGCCGTTTCCCGTGGGAAAATCACCGTACCGTATCTGGTCACCTTCCCGTTTCGTTACTGTTGTTAAAGCGGCTACAGTAGAGGTCCCTGTTTAAGGCCGGTTGCGCTGTTTAAGCCAGGTGAAACCGCTTGGCACAGATGGAATATGTATTCAAGTTGTCTTCTACTCCTGTACCGTGTGTCCTGCAAAGTGTGACCCACGCGACAGCCGATCGACCAAACCCACCAAACCACTCAACCGCCCTTTTTTGGGGGGAAAACTGCGCATCAACCAGGGTCTCGACGAAGGTTTTCGAGTGGTGGTCAACGATGGGGTGCAGGGCTGTCAAACGGTCTACCATCTACACATCCACGTCATCGTGAGTGCAGGCCGCGGCACAAGGATGACGGTTTCGCATTTTGTTCATCCCCAAGAATTTAAGAAAAGTAGACACCACAGGAGGACGTGACGAACTCCGTTTTCTCAAAATACTACGTAGACTGTTTGTCTTAGGGGGGGGGGGGTTACCGCAAAAAGGGGGCGTTTTGTTTATGGTCGTAGGTCGGGCTATTGCTCCATGGTTTCAGCTGAGGGGATCGTGCACCCACAGCTGAAATGTGTGTGTTGTTTTAACCCGGATTCTCTTGGCCGATCCCCAGCTGATGCGTTCGAGTAATTTTTGTCGTAGCCGATGATGTGCGCAAATTTCTCTGGAGATGCCCAGACACACAGCCTTAATTCCGCCGTCCTCCCGATACACGGGGGCTGGTGCTACTGCTACTGACCCTAGGCCGATATGGTTGCTGACTTTTGGTCACCCTTGCATCTTTCGGTTCTCGCTCGGTCCTGCTTTTCGCGTGTGTACAGGGGGGACGGCAGCTGAAGTGGCCGCCAGGCTAAGCTGCCTGAATTCTCCACTTGCTTCGCGGTGGGGAATCGAAATCGCCGTGACAAGCTTACAAAGGGGCGCCGAGCGGGTCGCCGCTCTCTGCAGTGGAGATGAACTTTCTTCACCTAGATCACTCTCTTGTTTGGTAGATTGCCTAGCGTTGCCGCAGGCTGTGGTCATGCGGTCGGAAGAAAGTCGTACGTATGAGATATATTTCGCTGGGCGCACGTTTGGGCGCGGATTCTTGCCGAGGGGCAGCGTCCGTGGGCGCAACACAAGCAATGGGACCCAGAACGATAGATTTGGCGGCGCACGTCGCGTGCATTTTAGAGAAAACCATTTGTGGCACGCAGTTCGCTGATTGGTAAAAAAAAAAACTGCGGCGGGACTTCAAAAATGGCAAAAAGCAGGGCACGACCAAAGATCCCTGGACAACGGTCAGCGTCATCCACGGTGAAATGACACCCTGTCCCGCTGGTATCCTGGGGAACCGTGTTTTCTGATGATGATCTTTCTGCAAAATCATCATCCTGGCTGACTACGAACGGGGATAGAGATGGATCCTCCGACCGATCGATCTCCGCGTGTCGTCTTATTTTGTTCGGGGATGGAAGTTTTTTTTTTTTATCTTAATCTAGACTGCAAGGCCGGGCGGAGAATGTTGATATTTCTATGCTGCCTCTCGCCCATCATCCTTGCGATGACTGCCCGCCGTCCTTTCAAAATACATTACGGGCACGCAGTTTTATTGTATGCGGGAGAATTCAGGGTCGTGCATACGTCTCGAGTCTCGATCCGCCGAGAGACAAACGAAGAAACGCCAGATGAAGGTTCACACATATCGATGATTGATGGCCCGAGATCGATTTTTCCAAAATTTCGATCCCAGCGGCTGGCCGACTCCGGACGAAGCGGCACGCAGTTCGCTGATTGGTCGAATCGAGCAGTCAGTCTGGACAGTCGACCGACACTTTTTTCTCGACACTGCGCCCGCTTGCTTTGACAGACAATATTTGTGGTGGGTCCCAACATTGTTGCACGATAGAGGCAAAGAGCAATAAGGGATCCATCATGCATACATCGACCACAATGAATGGTGGCTCTTCGTCACGCGACCCAAAACACATACTTCATACAAACTGGGCCAGCCAAGAAGGTCACTATTTTTGTTCTTTGGCGTCTCACGCTCCCGATTAGACGAGTTAAGGCTTGAAATTTGGCAGCTGCTCGTACAAGACAATAGGGGAACCGCAGGTACCAGAACTTTTCGAATCTGAGTTGGTTGAGGTATTACACGATCAGTCGACTGCGTAGTACTCAATACCTCTTGAACTGAAATCAGTACCAAAAAAGGTTTTCAGATCAAGCTGAAATTTGGTGTGCACGTACCTGAGAACAGTGCGAGAGTGAGTGTAGATGGTAGTTATAGGACTCAATTCATCTTCCATCAGAAGTTATGGCCTCGTAAAGATTCACATACAATAAACAAGATAGCTGAGGGAATATGAGGATATCACGATTTACACCACGATTTTCACGAGTTGGGAATCTGAAGTTTTGGCATGTGGTCGGTACTAGTACAACCAAGACCTTGACTGGAAGCACCCTCTTTTTTTTTTTCGAGTCCCCCTATATATACAAAAACAGGATCACCATTTGTTCTTCAATAGGGCTACCTCGTGAAAAAAAAAAAGAGTAGGTTGCTTCCTGTCAAGGTCTTGGTTGTACGAATACCGACCACATATCAAAATTTCAGGTTCTAATTCGAAAAAATCGTGGTGTAAATGGTTTTCAACCATTGTGCATGCAACTTGGCTGGCCCAGCTTGTACCTACGGCACACCACCTTTTATAATTTCAAAATTTTCGTCGCAATGGAAGCGATCTTAGAGAAAAGGATTTGTTACACCCAAGCAGGATCAGGGTGGGATGCGGGCAGCGCTCGCCGGCACTTCAAAAGAAGTGCGCGACGGTCATAGTGGGGGGGGTTGAGGATCGGCACTATAGACTACAGGCCGTGGGTTGTTGCTTGAGTGAAAATATTGTATGTAGGTAACACATACACACGCGCCCGCCCTAGTTGGCTCCAACCGTTTCGGGTCAAGAATATTTCATCGATATAGATGAACGTATTGTGCAATTTCTTCGTGAGGGTACCACGTGTGCAAATCCATTACTATCCCCTGGGATCGAAAGTTCATCGACTAGCAACGCCGGAATCGAACACGCAATGTCTGCATTCAGTCCCACACAACCGGCACACTTCCATCCAATCCCCTTCCCCGTGGGGCCGGGAGGGAACACGTACGCTGTCTCTCCGGATGCGCTACTACCCCTGCTCAAAATCTTCAACGACAACGCCTTCCTCGATTTGGTTGGTGGTTCGAGAGTCTCTGACACACCACCGACACCCTCGCAGGTCGCGTTGCAAGCCGCTCGAGTCCAGAAAAGATTGTCAACAAAAGCGTGTAGTGCATATTCCCAGCGAAGCACCACACACGCAAGATCCATCGGTTCCCCGAACCAGAATCCCCAATGACAACGTCTTCGGTTGGCAGACAAGAACGTAATGCCACGCTGCTACCCACCGCCGAGATAACGATTACGGAAACACTTTTTTTCTGAACTTGTAGACTAATCTGCTGGACCTCACCCCGTCGTCCGCATCACATGACCCTCTCACAGGCTGGTACTTGCCATCACCAGGGCAGAGCCGTCCGTCGAATCGCTGGGACAGCTGCACTCAGCCTGCTACCACATCGCGACCTTGAAACGCAGGGAGTATTGTCCACACCAAGGGCTGGCAATCTCTGAAGCCTCTGCAGCACACGTTGCTCGTGCCTGTATGCGAACACCACACCACACAACATCATGCCTGACGTGGGGAACAACTTGTGTTGGTTTCCCTAGTCTACGTCAAGGCTGGGTTGCACCTGACTCGTCGCCAACACTGTGCGAACCATTCACAAAAACAACACGTTTCCTCCACATCAGGGACTCCGCGCATGCATGCGCAACATACACCAATAGTCGAATGTTCAATACACGAAACCTAGAATATCAGTGTTGCAACAGCACTCCTCAAGAGCAGAAACGAAACCACCCACCACACGGCAAAACTTTCCCAACGCCGTCACCACTCCAACACCCCCTACTTACGAGCTGTACCCACGGTGTTCTCCGAGCCCTCGGTGACCCCCGATCCGGTACTGGCCTTCTCGGCCACTTTCTTCGCCATCAGCACCAAGTCTTGGTTGGGGTGATACCGGTACCCAGCCTCTCTCCTTGCCTCGATCTCAAGCCCGTTCGAATAGGCCGGGTAGGAGGTGGTCTTGATGCCGGCGTTGATGTCGAAGGTGTGCCGCCCAACGGTTAGCTTCCCGTCATTGAAGCCGGTAATAGTCCAGGAATAGAATGCGCTCTTCCCCTTGCTCACTTCAGGTTCCCCCGTGGCGATGTCGACGAACGCCCGGTGGTGTCGACCCAGAGGCTTCCGGTACCGCTCGATGTAGACGTCCTTCTTCGCTGCGGCGCCGGGGCCGCGTGGCTTCCCCGCCGACGAGTACGTTGTCCCGAGCTTCCCTGTGGCTGTAAGAGTTGGTTCCGAACGTACGTAGGACAACACCGGGTGGGTGGGTCGGTGTCAGAGCGCACTGCTCGAGTCGAAAAGCGGGAGGAGTAAACCCAAGCGACGGCAAAGAACGGAACAAGCGTTGAAAAAAATACGCAGTCGTACGGAGTCCCGTGGATGGACTGATGTCCTAGAGCGCGTGACGACAATAACTGTGGCGCCTTTCATGATGGAGGCGGCGGCGGCGTTAGCGTTAGAGGTATTCAGGACGGGGCAATCGCACAGATCGAAAGGCGGTGACTACAAGGAGGAGGATTTCATCAGTTTCAAACACTCGCGAGCGATCTCTGCCAACTTATAACGTTGGGGCACAGGGGGGGCGGGGCTGTGGAGGCCACGTGGAGGAGACTGCAAACGGTTGGCGCCAAATATATCCGAAGCGAGATCCAGACTGTAATTGGGACCAACACAAAGACGGCGACAACAACAATCCTCCGCACCGGCATCATTGATTACGTTCGCGAGCACTCGCTGCCAACTTTTACCGTCGGGGGGCACAGGGGGGCGGGGCTGTGGAGGCCACGTGGGCAAGACTGCAAACGGTTGGCGCAACAGCCACACTTGGCATGAATGCATCCAATCGGAAAAGAGCTAGTCTATAGAGACAACGATAAAATCGAGAAAGCAACACATCCTGAAAACTACACGAGAAACAAACAAGAAAAGCGACGCCAGCGAAACAAAGACGGCCAGAAAAAACACCGGCAGCGAAGGCAGCCAGACCTCTCTTACCTCCCTTCTCCCCTGCGCCGACCAGTGCCAGCAGAAACAACAGCAGCAGCAGCAGCAACAGAAGCAGCAGCAACAGCATACGATAGCGACGGAGGTGGCATCAAGGCGACGGGGGTGTCAGCCGGGCAAAACAAGATGATAATCGACTGCGGTTGGGCATTCGACTTGAGACCGCCGGCAAAACCATTCGCGAGCGACCTATGCCAACTTTCAAACGTTGGGGCACAGGGGGCGGCGGGGCTTTGGAGGCTGGATGGACGACACCGCAAAGGGTTAGCGCAAACACGAGCTAGTCTTATGGGGGGAACATTCCGAGACCAATTGTCGGCGATGATTTCAAGCTCGCCAAAGAGGAGCACAAACAAAAGAATAAAAGCAGCAGCTGTGAAGAACACCTTCATAAAGGTTGAAACTCCCCGACGTCTGTCGAGGACGAAACCCTCTTTTTCACAATCGCGTCGACGAAGAGATGTCAAGTGTCTGCTTTTGGTTGCAAAAGACACGGGTTTAAAACCCGCTGCTTACCTAATTTTCTTCCGGAGTACGGAAAAAGAAAAACGGTGGGTGGGCCAAGAAACGATGCACTGTCTATCGAACTCGAAACTTCTGGCAATGCGTGGCGGAAGTGGCGCACCCGCAACACGCACAGAAGATTGTTGGGAAAAAGGTGGTTCTACTCGCCGCCAGCCGGTCGGGTTCCGGTTACCCCAAGAAGACTTTTCTTGCCTAGCAAACAAGAAGAAGCCTCGAAAAAGGGGGGGGTAATGTGGAGAACACCTTCATAAAGGTTGAAACTCCCCAACGTCTATCGAGACGACAACGTCTGTCTAGGACGAAACCCTCTTTTCCACACAGCGAGAAATCGTATATATGGTCTTTGTTCGCGAGATCGACTGTACAAAATACCATCAAGCTCACCAGCAAGAAAAGCAGCAGCAACAACAACCACCACCACCATTGACAGCAACATCAACAACAGCCAATCAACAACATCAATGGGATTTAGCCAGATGGCGGTGAATGTCATCAATAATAGGCGCAGTACGCGGGCGGGGGGCAGATGCGCAACAACAAAACAGCGGCAGGAGCAACACCTACACAAGCGGCAGTATCAACAAGCAGCATATGGACTCACCGTTCTTGACGGCGCGCTTGACCTTTCCGCCCGTTCCGGTCCCGTCATCGACCATAGCGCTTTGGGCTGGTGGTACCTGCCGAAAAGGAACACCAGGGACCAACGCAACGGATAGGTGAATAGTCCAAGGTGAGAGTAGAGCAAGGGGCCGCTAAGTGGGGGGCGCCAACCGAGCTCGGAATGACAAATACAAAATCAACTGCGGTTGGACGTTCGACTTCCGGCACAGCATCACGCGATCACTCGCTACCAAAAGAAGTTGATGCCGCCTACTTAACACCATTCGCAAGCACTCGCTGCCAACTTTTAACCTTGGGGAGCACAGGGGGGCGCGGCTGTGGAGGCCACATGGGCGAGACTGCAAACGGTTGGCGCAACAGCCGCACACTGCATGGATGCATCCAATCGAAAAAGAGCTCTAGAAACAACGAGAAGATCGAGAAAACAACACATCCTGAAACCAGAGTAACACAAAGAGAACAAAAACAAACAAAAAAAAGGACACCAGCAAACAGCAACAACGACAACCGGGCGTACCTCCTATGGTGCCCATGATTTACGTGCTCCATCCACCACCTCGCCATCTCCAAGCAGGAGCCAACCGGCACAGGATTCCTCGAGCGAGCGCGGGAGGGGTGTTCCGAGGAGGGACGCAATCGCAAGAATGACCGCGGTATTGGCGCCCACGAAGTGAAGGGACGCGCTGAGCCCCGATGTTCCACAAGCATCGCCGGCGTGGGTCACCGCAAGAGGGTAGCTGGCGTGCGGCATGTTGGTCACGACGAGGGTTTTGCCAACTCCGTTCCAAGACACAACTCCGACAGAGACGCCTCCGACCGCCCCGATTCCAAAGCTGCCGCGTAGGGTTCGCGCGGCGTATTCGGCGACCACGTCGCTGACGTCCTGGTACGAGTCCGGCCTGAGCCAGGCGGCGTGTCCTCCCTCCCTGGCGCCATGCCGTCCATGGGTCCACACCACCTTTACCCCCCCCCGGCTGCTCCCCCCCCCGGTGTTTTTCATCGGGGTTGGGTTTTCGTCGCTTGGCAACGACGTTGTAAAACAAGCCGCCCCACCGACCGCCCGNTTGTAAAACAAGCCGCCCCCCCCGGTGTTTGTCATCGGGGTTGGGTTTTCGTCGCTTGGCAACGACGTTGTAAAACAAGCCGCCCCACCGACCGCCCGGGCGACCCCCCCTTTCTAAACTTAAGTGGGTTGGCGCTTTTGGCAAAGCGCTGTCAAACACGCCACCCCAAATAATGCCCCCATAGTATGCGCTACCAAAGGCGCGTGACGCATGGATGCGTGGAGTGAGGGTAGCTTACGGAAACCTCACAGGTCGAGTGATGTAGGAGATTACCGGACACATAGACGTGATGAGTGGTTATAGCTGTATACTGAAACCCCAAGGGTTGAGTGAGGTTTGAGATTGCCAGACACATGGACGGGTTGAGTGGGGATAGCTGCATACTGAAACCCCACGGGTTGAGTGTTGTTGGAGCGCCGGACACATAGACGCGTTGAATGAGGATATCTACATACTGAACCTCACAGGTGATTTGTGATGGAGACTGCCGGACACATAGACGTGTTGAGTGGTTATAGCTGTATACTGAAACCCCAAGGGTTGAGTGAGGTTTGAGATTGCCAGACACATGGACGGGTTGAGTGGGGATAGCTGCATACTGAAACCCCACGGGTTGAGTGTTGTTGGAGCGCCGGACACATAGACGCGTTGAATGAGGATATCTACATACTGAACCTCACAGGTGATTTGTGATGGAGACTGCCGGACACATAGACGTGTTGAGTGAGGATAGCTACATACTGAAACCTCACAGATGGGTTGGTTTTGACTTTGCCAGACACATAGACGCGTTGAGTGGGGATAGCTACATACCGAAACCTCACACATGGACTGGTTTTTGAGTTTGCCAGACACATAGACGCGCTGCGTGGGGATAGCTACATACTGAAACCTCACAGATGGGTTGGTTTTGACTTTGCCAGACACATAGACGCGTTGAGTGGGGATAGCTACATACCGAAACCTCACACATGGACTGGTTTTTGAGTTTGCCAGACACATAGACGCGCTGCGTGGGGATAGCTACATACTGAAACCTCACAGATGGGTTGGTTTTGACTTTGCCAGACACATAGACGCGTTGAGTGGGGATAGCTACATACCGAAACCTCACACATGGACTGGTTTTTGAGTTTGCCAGACACATAGACGCGCTCAGTGGGGATAGCTACATACTGAAACCTCACAGGTTAATTTGTATTGGAGATTGCCGGACACCTAGACGTGTTGAGTGAGGATAGCTGCATACTGAAACCTCACAGATAGATTGGTTTTTGAGTTTGCCAGACACATAGACGCGTTGAGTGGGGATAGCTACATACCGAAACCTCACACATGGACTGGTTTTTGAGTTTGCCAGACACATAGACACGCTGACTGGGGACAGCTACATACTGAAACCTCACGAGTTGAGTGATGTTGGATAGTGCCAGACACATGGACGCTTTGAGTGAGGAAAGGCACACACTGAAACCTCACAGATTGATTTGCATTGGAGATTGCCGGACAC
>CACKRE030004666.1:116343-127909 GCA_902602495.3 Ectocarpus sp. CCAP 1310/34 | reverse complement strand
CGCCGATGGGGAGTCATTTGGGCGCGTCTCATATGCAAATGATTACGAGGTGATCCGGCCCACTCCGTATGCCATCCCCGATACGCGCGTCTCCACATCGGGAGAGAGGCATGACCTAGTGTCATTTCATCACTTTTCACCTGATCACGTTTGCAGAAGGGTGCGACAATTCCCTGACTTCCACCTGAAGGGACAAGGCCTTCGCCAGCGCAGCTCCCATAGCGTGAAGGCGGCGCAACTTCGGAAGGTGTTCCTTGCGGAGGGCGCTCGGCCCCGTCACGTTGAGAAACTTCAGACCAAGAAAAAAAAAAGAGAGTCGAGGTGTTGGAAGAGGAGCGTAAGGACTCCCAAGACTGTGAGGGTGGAAGTCAGAACTCAGGAAACATTTTCCCCCCTCGGCCACACGTTTTCTTGGCCTACCATACGTAGCAACCCCACAGCCGAAATGCGAATATTCCAAGATGTCTTCCCTACGCCGCCCGTCTACCGTGGATGAGCACGGTGCATCGATACTCATGGCGTTCGCCTATGTACACATACCGACAAGCCTTGAGCCGCGCGCCAACCCAATCCGCGATCAGGAAAAAATGACAGATAACATACCGGCAGGCACTCACCGTCTCTCTTGGGACCACCAGGAGATGGAACTTCCCTTTCGGGAAGCCGTCGTACGTGACCATCATGTTCTCATCCATGTAGAACACCTCGCCCTACGGGTTTTCAAGGGCAAACATCAGGTGCACCGTGGTGACAAAAGCAAGCGGACTTGACCGAACGAAAAAAACGACAGAATCATGATATCGCCGGCAAAGTTTCTCATGAACGCCGCGACGGGAGGCGATGTAAACGCATACGAGCCTGTGAATGCTGACAACAGTGAGTCGTGTTAGATTTTGCCACGGTTATTGTGTCAACATCAAGAGTTTGTGTGACCGTTTCCCATAATCTTCTCCTCGAAACGACGACGCCTGAAGGCACAATATGCAACGTACGCGGTCAGACTGCTACCGAACCTGGATTTGTTCGTTCGTGTGGTACATCAGGAACAAAAAAAGGGCCGCCTTCCAACTGTGCAGGTGTCTGTTCGAAAGGATCTTGGCGCCCGTCCACTCGTGGCCCTCTTCGTCGTCGTCGTTATTGTAGTACTGCTCTAGGAAGCCCCGAAGAGGTCCGTCCAACATGTGCTGCTTGAGCCAAGGCATCCTCGACACCGGTTGCGGGGCCTGGTCCTTGTAGAGGGGAAATTCGATAGCGTCAGCGTTCCGTGCGCCGGCGGCCATTCCAGCTGGGACGCCGTGACTGTGGCACGTGGTACCGGTCTTATCGAGGTTCGTGGATGGAGGTGACCTCGGATGCCGGAGGCCGCGGTGAGTCAGCGGGATTCGCCGGGGGTCTTGTACCGGCCGAACACTGCTGGTGCGGCAAAGCGGTTAACAACAAGTGAGGTGAAGCTGTTGGCGACTTGCTGCTGTGGCATTCATTTTGCTTGACTCCAGCGGTAGGTTCTTTGCATCCAACTGCCACAAAAGAATTGGAAGGTATGTCGACAACCCTTGGCTCTCCCTCAACCCGTCCAATTGCTTTTGCCGTCACCGCTCGTTTCCGGCCAACTGATTGATACACCTCTGGAGTACAGGCATGAAACGTCATTAATCACCCGAATTTTCCCAGGCCTTCGGCCTTTCGCGTGGCCCCGCCTCCGCCACCTTCCCTCGTTCCGTCTCCGGCCGTTCCCCAGGTTGGTGTGTATCTCCGTGTTTCTGCTCTCTCTCCTCCTCCTCGTGCTCCTCCGGATGGCTCGTTTCCTTCCTGCCGCCACTGGCATCCTTGGCCTCGCTTGTCCCTCCAGGACCCAATCTCTCGTGCCTCTCCTTCTCCGGGTCCGCGCCGCTCGCCCGTCGGATCTTGGTGCACTCTCCTCCTTGCGTTCCCCCAATCCCTCTCTCCACGGTTTCGCGTCGAGCTGCACCCACCCTGCCCGGCCCACCTTGGTCGGTTGGCCCGACCCGGTCCTGTACGAAAAGTGGCCGGCAAAACGTGGAACGAGTGCTCTACATTTTTCAAGTTTGATTGTGTACATCATGGTGCAAACACGAGCTTGTCGGCTGGTGTACGTTACGGATTTGGTCTCCGACCTATTGTCATGTGCAAGTGTTCGGATGCTGTACGTGCGCCAACACCCGCTTCACTGCGTGGCATACGGGACATCCTTGATGTACTATTAACAGAATATGTTGGTATTATTGTGCTTGCTGTTTTCCTCACACAAGCCCCGTTCCGACCGCTGCTCAGGACCTTCGAATATTCGCACCGATCCGTCTGACGCGGGCGGCTTGACGACAGTTTTAGTAGTACCGTATTCCATGTGTCGGCACCTCGTTTTAGCGCATACCAATGGAACTGTTTCGTTGGTTTTGAGGTGCGCATCCGAAATTCCCTCGAGTCCTGCCCTCTATTCATTGCCACTATCACGAGTCTTTCGTTCCAGACCGCCGATGCTCGTGCTTGAGTACTCCGGCTTTGCCGCACGCTGAGGTACCACACTGGCTTACCTTGAGGAAACTCATTGTTGCGTGTGCTCTGATACTGCGCGCCTTCAACCCGGGTTTGCGGCGCGCAATGACCCCGCCTCCATGACCCTTGTTGGCTCCTCGGGTCCGCGCGCCCGAGATGGCGTTGTTCATGCAGGGGGGATTCTGCATTGCGTAAATCGTGGACGCTAAACACATCAGTGGATCGTGGAGAGTTGATCCTCATGGTAAATGCGACAGCGCTGCCGGGATGCACGCGGTACGATTCTCGTAAGAGACGGCCCTATCGACAGTGTTGGTTTCTTTCAAAGCCTTCTCCAGGGGGTCGTCCAAGCGATAACCTGCTGTTGTTCCCAAACTACTGGCGCACACCAACAGGTATACGTACGAACGCCTACAAGAAGCTGTGCGGTACAAGGCTAGGGCCCGACACCATCAACACGTTCTTCAATGGCGACGAGAACGGGACGAGAAGGTAAAAACGGAACACGACCACAATAGCCAGGCTTGCAGAACAAGGGATCGGCCAGCGTGGGAACGACACGAATGACTCGGCCAATTTACCTGGGATCGAGCGATGATCAACCTGGCTGGCGTTGCGCTGCCGAGAAGGGCCGTACACGCGTGCGATCTGGTTTGCATCCAAAACGATAGCGGAACGCGCAGTGTCAAAGTCCAACCATTGCTCTTGAAGGAGATTGTAGGCCTACAACGCGTTACGATCAGCGTGTTGGGGTTAATGCTACTCTGGAGAACCAGGCAGGTGAGCCAGCTCTTCGACAGTCCCTTCGTGCTGCTTTCATGACCCAGTTCCGGAAGAGGAGCGATGACAGGCAGTTGACAGCAGAGTCGAGGTTGTGCTGTCTATGCCTTGAGTTTCGTTGCCCAGCTGACGACAGCGGCATGCATGGAACACGTTATTTGGCCCTGCACTGACGGATGTTTTGGGTAGCCGTGACCACGGGAGAGCCTAGCTGCTCTCGTTCAATGTACGAGGGACATTTTTTACACGTGTTTTTTCTCACCGTCTCGTGGGACAGGTAGTGGGCCTTGAGTCGCTCAACCCCGCCAATTGTTTCCTGGCAAATATGGCACCGCGGAGTTTGTTCCTTCAGCCGAATGTACCTGTTAGGCATGGATGGAAGGTCAGACACACCTCGCAGAAGTCGCCAGGGCGTAGTTCACGATTGGCGCATACTACCGCTAGGACCAAGCCCATACGAAATATCACTCTCTCTCGTCAGCCCTCGTAGTACATGAAATCGACAATACTCGAACTGTCTGGTACTATTCAACGCATTCTGCGTATCGGGTCTCCCCCCCGAATTTGTTCGGTTTGCCGTTGTCCGTTGCGTTGGGTTGGTTGCGGGTCCCGCAGTGGACAGAGCATCTTGGTGGAATATCTCGCAGCTCCCAAGAATAATGACCCTGCTTTAGATGAAAAACGTCTAGCACGGGTGTGCCTACAGTAATACGGTGTACCACGTGCACAGCTACTTTTGAACTGGCAGGGGCTGTAGTGCGTTGTGCACATGGAATACGTACGTTCACCTTTCCATATCCAGCTGGAGGCATCCGTGCCGCTCAAGCATCTCCTCTATCCAAGCAGGTTCGAGGAATATATCTGAATGGTTTTCACAAAAAAAGCACGATCCACCTTCAACGTTGTGTGGGACAACATAGATGTGCAAGAAACAGCGTCTAACCCCAACCCCTCTGTTTGGGCTACAAACGGTTTCATTGGCGTCTGAACTCACGGTCGTCGTGCCCGACGAACTCGGAATTTGTTGACGGTCGCGTTGCTTTGACGGGCATAGCTCGCTTGTTTTGTACCAAGTACATGAGATTTCCACGTGTGACATATAACGTCGACATTGATGGCGTCGTCGAGGCGATGTCAAAAACTATTTTCACGAGAACACCGCAACGAACGGCATACGCTCCCGGATGTTTCCATTGGGCCGGCGGCGGCAAGAGCAGAAATGGAGAACGGGTCCAAGTCTACAATGGAGCTGTTGATGATGGCAAATATTCTGTCAGGGTGCATGAACAGCACGAGGGAATACCCGCCAAGGCTGCATTCTCGCGAAGAGAAACGACAGTTGGATCGACCGTAACTGCGCTACGCAGTTGCCATGGAATCGGTATTGTGTTATGCGCCACCGAACGGCCCACAACGCAACACTCTATGAGCTAAGGTAGGGTCACGAACTCACGAACGAGTCAAACTGTTCACCTGTGAAAGCAAGGAAGAGGCTCGGTCAGATAGTGTTCAACGACCACGATAACTCGACTACTACTGTACCGTGCCGGTTTGCAGGGATCGGAAAACGTTTAAAAAACTCTTCAAATGCCAAATGTCCTACTTATGTTAGCAAGAGGAATCACACGAGGCTATCGATCAACGATGACGGACGTATGGAATTCTCGATCGCCCGGACGCTGCAGTATTCGCGAGGTACATCAAACGTGACAAGCGTGCGATATATCCACCGAATAATCCACTCTATTGGGCAATTAGGGAGGCCGCAGCCCTTCTCCCGCTCCCGTGCCCTGCGTGTTTACCTGGCGATCTCCGCCGTCTTTTGCACCCTCATGCACCTACAGACATCTATCGAGCGCACCCGTTTCAAGCACACGGTCGGCAATGCGGAAGGCGGCTACCTGTGGTGAAGATGTTCCAATGACGCGGCATCCGCATTCTTTCACTGTCGAAGTCTTGGCTGATGATGTGCATGTGCAACGGCTCCATTGAAGGAACAGCGTGCACGCCGATCCTTGCAGCCCGGAAACGGACAGAGTAAATGTATCGTGACAGTGAATACAGGTGAGGGTCATGGTGCTACAGAAGCTCTTGTAAATAACCCCCAACGTACCGCCCCCCGCGGTGTTTGCCATCGGGGTTGGGTTTTCGTCTCTTGGCAACGACGTTGTAAAACAGGCCACCCCCCCCGGTGTTTGCCATCGGGGTTGGGTTTTCGTCGCTTGACAACGACGTTGTAAAACAAGCCCCCCCCTCGGTGTTTGCCATCGGGACTGGGTTTTCGTCGCTTGGCAACGACGTTGTAAAACAAGCCAATTCACTTCGTAAACTCGGCAACCAGGTTACCGTTTTTTCTTTTTACCTCTATTTTTGTTTTCGGCTNTGTTCCAATGACGCGGCATCCGCATTTTTTCACTGTCGAAGTCTTGGCTGATGATGTGCATGTGCAACGGCTCCATTGAAGGAACAGCGTGCACACCGATCCTTGCAGCCCGGAAACGGACAGAGTAAATGTATTGTGACAGTGAATACAGGTGAGGGTCATGGTGCTACAGAAGCTCTTGTAAATAAACCCCAACGTACCGCCCCCCCCGGTGTTTGCCATCGGGGTTCGGTTTTCGTCTCTTGGCAACGACGTTGTAAAACAAGCCCCCTCCTCCNATCCGCGCAAGGGGGATGATCGCACCACGGTGTGTAAAATTGGTGAAGCGCCCTCGAGGCAGTTACACAATAATTACAGCTGTCTCAGGAAGTGAAAGCACCAGAAAATATATTACGNAACGACGTTGTAAAACAAGCCAATTCACTTCGTAAACTCGGCAACAAGGTAACCGTTTATTGTTTTGACCTCTATTATTGCTTTCGGCGGTAACCATNCCAACGTACCCCCCACACCCGATACGACTCCTGCCTGTTTGTCGTTTTTTTCCAACCGACCGCTGCACCTCGGGCGTTTTCAATCATATCCAACAGNGTGCGGGGTCGAGAACCCTCACTCCGCGCAAGGGGGGTGATCGCACCACGGTGTGTAAAATTGGTGAAGCGTCCTCGAGGCAGTTACACAGTGCTTACAGCTGTCTCAGGAAGTGAAAGAACCAGAAAATATATGAAGTCATACGCAGCGGTCATCCGTACGCAAGAAGGAAGTATGCACAAGTTGCCGAACACCCATAGCAGGATGCAGCGCACCCTTCATGCGTCTCGCCGAAAATCTCACGGCGCTTCGCGCTTGGTTATGTGAGAGCCTGGTCCGGTGAGAACCCGGCGTGCTCCGTCCCGGCTTTGTAGGGATGCGAGGTCAATGCTCTAACGACTACGGCATACACGACTATGAGTACACTCCCCCCAACGTACCCCCCACACCCGATACGACTCCTGCCTGTTTGTCGTTTTTTCCCCGACCGACCTCTGCACCTCGGGCGTTTTCAATCATATCCAACAATAGTCTTCCGCCCCAGTTCACCTGATTTCGCCGATGCCCTGCTGCGACAAGCCTTCCGCCACTGCCCTACCCAATGCATGCATCTGGCGTAGAGCTGAGAGGTGTTCGCGTCGGAGGTCCGACGGCCGTATGACGTCAAGAAACTGGTTGAGAGGGTACAGCCAAATTGTAGCCGCGAGAGATAGAAAATTAGGAGATCAGCGGCAAGCTATCCTCTCAGCATTGGCTTTCCATCAGCTCCAGACTTTCACGGCTTTCACTCCCTGCGCATAGGTCTCTCGAATAACCGTCATTTGCAAGGAACATTTAAACCATGCGCACATGTTCACTCACCGACGGCCTCGGCATCAAAAGCAGATGGTGCCGTGCTTTGGGGTACCCGTCGTAAATTACCATGAACCTCTCGTCCTGGAAGTAGATCTGGTCCTGCAGTGACGAAATCGAGATCGATGACGCAGAATAGTTTTGCGTATGTATCTAGACAATCTTGCCCACACGGAAGCCGTCCCCGTAGGTTGCAACAGTACCGACATTGGACAAGGTAGCATTGAAAAATATTGTGTGAAGACTACAACACCAAACCCCAACTCCAATACACCAGGGCAACTAATAACATATTCGGCCCTTTCCCTATATCCTGCAACAACAAGTTATTTGAATGGCTGCACAGTCTGCTAGGGCAGAGCAATGTTGAAGTATTCCCAGGTATTCAAAATGTCTTGCGGTCTGCTCCAAATTTCATTCATACACGTGTAGACTACCATTGAATTTAATGGGCATGCTTCGCAACAAACTGGTACACATCTCAACGTTGTACTATGTACGGTACGAGACAAAGCCAAACTGTTGGAGCTTTGATGTTGTACCAGCACACGAAGGCACAACTTTTTCAGTCATCCCGTCCAGTATCCCGTCTGCGTGTGGGACATGCGGCAGTCCCAAAATCCAAGGAATTTCACCTGTAGGGCTGCATGCGAGCAGAGGAGATGGAGGTACAACCAATACTCCATGGAGATACAACCTACTCCGGAGTATGAATACGTGAGCTCTTGGGTCAATGCACGTCGTGATCCACTTGATTGAGACAACGCAGTCAGTCCCGTTTTCCACATTGTATTAGACAGAGATCATTGTTCAAGGAAACCGCATAATGCAATAGTGATCGGCGTCAGCGCATGTACCATATATTGGTTGTGTGGTCCGTCTTCGTGGTGCAGTCGAGAGGAAGGTCCGGCGAATGCTTGAAGTTTGCAATTCTAGCAGCCATTTGACCAGGCGGCCGCCTGTCGTGTACCTTGAGTCGATCAGATACAAATTTCGGGAACGTGTAGGTTGACTGAGTGGATGGCGCGGATTGTTTGACACTGACTTCACCTGCAATGCCGGATGGTCGCAATTTTTGAAGAACAGGTGAAACACCTCCTTCCAGCCATCCCGCCCAACGCGGAATCCCTTAATATTTTCGATTGGTACAGGCGGCGTCTCCTTGTAGTGCCCGAACGGCTGGCTGCCAATCGAGTATTCGGACTCGATCCCTGACGTCATTTCGTCGCCGCGACCACGTCCTTCCTCGTCGTCGGAACCCTAACAAGGTACACGCACACCCGACAAGCTCTCAGGAAACAAGCTTCACGGTTGGTAGATGATGCCGATCTCTTCAGCATTTGGAATTCCCTAACCCTGAAAACGGGTTTTCCTTACCTATTGTCAACGAATACAACTCCCAGTGCCTTGTCGTAGGGGGTCATCATCCCGTGAACATCCTGTAACTCCGAAAGTTAAAACGTGCAAACACAATCAATAAAGTTTACACAATCAACAAAGTTGAGAGGGTGGTGTTTCGGGTCAAAAGCAGCACGGATCGATACGCTTGCTTCTCTTGTCCCCTCTCGTACCGGCAGGGAGGTGTAGTGCTTCCCACCACCACAACATCCTTGCTACTGTAGGTAGTCGAAAATTAGGTGAAATTTCCTGAGCGACCAGAAAACGCAAAGAAATTACAACACAACAAGCCGATGAAGCCGGTGTTTTATTGGCAGAGAAAGCTCACGGTTAGACCAAATTTCGCAAAATGGAACTTCCGCTTCGGTTAATCGGCTGATCTAATAGCACTGGTAGCATGTGAGTACGGGTAGGCCCCCAGTTGGAAGAACGACACGTACTTCCGTTTTCAAACTGGCTGTACCCATACGAGTTCGTGGCAAAGGTTCCCATTCATTTTGGGACATGAAAACCCGAGCTCAACATCGTTGAGAGGCCTGTGGTAGAGCAAGCTACCTCCTTTAACATACTAGGGGGAACGATTGGCCACCCGCCCCCCAACAGGGCTTGCGGCCACCTTGCGTGGTAAGGCTGCCGGGCTCCGCGAGTAGATGTAACGGTTGAAAGCCGGAAGCAACGGTGTTGTTGTGGTTTCATTTTTGGTTGCTCACGGGAGGAAACAACGCGTCGTGTAGGACCCTGACATGGCGGCTTCGCGACAATTTTTACGGCCTTTGGGCGATAGATCTAGACGTACATAGGTATCGGACATCTGACCATGAGACACATAAGCGTCGGTACCGGAAAAGCACTTGGGTGGAGAGGTACCCACGAAGACGCCGCCGTTGGCAAGAAAGGTGGAGGCAACAGTTATCGATCCAAAGAGAGGCTAATTGCGGATGGTCTTAAGACTCGGCGCTCGCTGTAAACAATGATGACGGTTGTACAGAATCGCCCATTTTTCGTTGATTGATTTCTGCAGGAAGGAGATGCGCCAAAACAGCGTCGAGGGATCATGCCACAATGTCGTCAAGGCGTTTACGACAACTATAGACTATGCATACAACAGGCAGTTTTCATCGGATTAATTGTGTGTAGTTGGGACATCTGTTCGCATGTCTACGCCTATTTAGGCCGTAGTCAGTCGTCTTGTGGCCGCGTCGCCATCCCAACATGTTAGCGTACTGTAGAGTCCAACGTATGTCGACCAATGGCTGTGAACGTGTACAATGTTTCAGGTGTCATACCTCAGCGTCCGCAAGAAGATCGGTTCCACCAGACAGAGTGTGCAGTAGTTCGGAGGGCGCCGCGTGGTGGTGGCGACTGCGCAGCGTTCCGGCTATGGACGCGTGTCGTCGCAGGTAGATGACGAATTGATGGTTGTGAACCGACCCAACCGACCGGGTGGTATTCCGTGTTTCGTTCTTGCATATGATGATGTTTGAATGCTAGACTACTATGTATTATCCATCGGAAGACCATGATGATGTTTGATTGTTTTGATTGTAGTACGAATATGCTTGTCATATCCGCCGTTGCCGTGGACAAGGCACGCGTGGGGTAACACAGCTTGACAGGGTGCTCATGAGTGGACAAGAGGAGTCGCGTATTTTTGTTGTGTACAGCAGTGGTAACTTCTGAAAAATGTTGTTGTTGATGTTGCAGGATGCATGTTGCTTCCAGCATGTATGTCGGTAGAAGCGCACGTGGTAGTATGTGGAACTTTGGAAGGAAGCCGGGAAGGTGGTGGGAACAGACATACATCCAACAACAACAGACATACATCCACATGCATGCGTTCTTTGTTGTCTACAGCAAGCAGCAGTGGTCCGCGTCTCTCTGCATAGGATTTTGGTGTTGTAGATGGCCCATGCACGTCGGATAAGTGAAGAGAAACCGGTGGGGAACGGCCGAAGCATTGGCATGTGGTTGTACACAATTTGAAACAGGACCATGACCACTAGTAAAGTCACCAGCAAGGTCATCACGTGATCGATCGATTTCACATGGGATTGCGATGCAACATTGATGTTAACGCTCGTACTGCTGCCTGGATCAGCTGAGTTCTTCCACGGGTACCACCTTAGTAGACGGAAGAGCAATTACTTCGCAGATTCACGTGTGGCGCGTCGCGTGGGATCGCGCGTGGGATCACGTGGCGAAAAGCAAGAATCGCTCCGACGTGCGTCCACTCTAAAATCAAGTCTTATGTGGCGCAACATCCTGTGAGTACTACATAACATGATAAAACGGACCAAACTTGTCCACTTCACCGTTTATCCTGGTCCCGTGCTGCTCCCCTCCTTGTGGCTCGGTCGGAGAAGGTGCGGGAATGACGGCAACGCATCTACACGTACACTGTGTGCTGTCGAGGCGCCATTAGTACCCGAAGCGGACGTGTGTACAAACCGCAGATCCTTCAACGCCGACTCTGTCACCTAACCGACCTCGGTCACGTCCGGTGTTCTAGCTTCCACTTCGGCTCGCTGATTCATGTACAATCCTAGCGAATATGTACCGTAGTCAAGTTGATTCACGGCTACCTTGACATCCCTGTGCTCGATGCGCCGTTCGTCGTTCATCGAAAAATCGCTTTTGTCCCGAGCTGGAGCAGATTCTGACGTGTCGAAGCCGAGGCGGGCGGCCATGCCCGCTGGGGATCGAGAATGACGCGGAGTGTGCACAGGGGCAGGCGACTTTGCGAAAAGAGCCAGTCCCAGACCAACACGGACGAACGGGTGTGAACAAATTCATATCAGTTTTTTTCCCGGAACTTGTTGTGTATATAGGCGCGCTGATCGCTTCTGCTATGAACCACCACATTAGAGCCAGCGTCAGCATCAGTCGCTTGAATGTCTGTTTTCTCTACCTTGGGCAGGTGTGACGAACAGACAGACATGTGTGTCGCAAAATATCTGTAGACTATGTGTAGACCTACCATAGACACACGCCCCCGCAACGTCTAGCCGAATCGCCTCTCACAAAAATCATGGTCGGCGGGCTGCATCTACTGCTGCATCAAGAATCTTCTTCTCAGGTCGCTTCCTCTGGGGCGGGGGGGGGGGGGGG
>CACKRE030004666.1:104625-116250 GCA_902602495.3 Ectocarpus sp. CCAP 1310/34 | reverse complement strand
ACGGATGACAGCTGCGCGTGATTTCATTTACTTTCTGGTGCTTTCACTTCCTGAGACAGTTGTTAGCACTGCGTAACTGCCTCGAGGGTGCTTGACCAATTTTACACAACGTGNTAGCTAAGCGTGAAGCGCCGTGAGGTATTCGGCGAGTGGCATGAAGGGTGCGCTGCATCCTGCTAAGGGTGTTGGGCATCTTGTGCTTACTTCCTTGCGCACGGATGACAGCTGCGCGTGACTTAATTTACTTTCTGGTGCTTTCACTTCCTGAGACAGTTGTTAGCACTGCGTAACTGCCTCGAGGGTGCTTGACCAATTTTACACAACGTGGTGCGATCATCCCTCTTGCGTGGAGTGAGGGTTCTCCACCCCGCACAACGTGATCTACTCGACCACCACTATGGTAACCGCCAAAAAAAAAAAACAGAGGAAAAACAATACACGGTAACCTGGTTGCCGAGCTCACGAAGTGAATTGGCTTGTTATACAACGTCGTTGCCAAGCAAGCGACGAAAACCCAACCCCGATGGCAAACACCGATGGGTTGACTTGTTTTTCAACGTCGTTGCCAAGCGATGAAAACCCAACCCCGGTGGTAAACACCGGGGGGGGCGGCTTGTTTTACAACGTCGTTGCCAAGCGATGAAAACCCAACCCCGGTGGTAAACACCGGGGGGGGCGGCTTGTTTTACAACGTCGTTGCCAAGCGATGAAAACCCAACCCCGATGGTAAACACCGGGGGGGGGAGTGTTCTGCATATTGTGCTTACTTCCTTGCGTACGGATGACAGCAGCTGCGAATGACTTAGAATAATTTATATTTAGTGCTTTCATTTCCAGAGACAGTTATAGTCTAGTCTACGCACTGTGTAACTAACTGCCTCGAGGGTGCTTTACCAATTGAACAGAACGTGGTGCGATCATCCCCACTTGCGCGGAGTGAGGGTTGTCGACCCCGCACAACATGACCTACTCGACCACCATTACAAATAAATGGCGCTCTCACTTCAGAACTTGGCACCTAAAAAATGCAGCTTCAAAAAAATCAAAATGTAAGAACTTGGCCATAAGAACACACTCGTGCTCAGTTCCGACGTGAGGTTAACCCCCTGTTTTTTTTTTTCCTCACATTACACAACAAATCCATCTCTATCTATAGAAATAAGTCTAAAATAGATTATAAATGAATCCATAGCGTGAGCGAAAGGCTACCTGTATGTCTACGGTTTCCCAGACAGCATACAACGATAACTCCCCTGTGGGTGACAGGCTCAACAAGGCAGTTTGGTAGCCATCTTGTGTATCTATCTGTATGTTATGTTGGGAAGTTAGTTGTAGACGGAAGATTTAGGGGAACTCGGCTTGTCGGGTGTTCTATTATAGCACCCTTATGTGGTTGTGGAGCAAGCGCGTCTCGAGGTGTGTATATTTTCGTCATCAACTTATTTTTTGTGTGTGATGTATGGGGGCCTGTGCGACGCGCGACGCGGGAGAACATATTGAGAACCACTAAAAAGAAATCAGGGCTGCAATTTATAGCGAAAAGGATAAAAAAAAGAATGAAAAAATATCGCTCTCTCATTGGGCGATGATGGACAGTCCGTGGCCTGTGTACAATGGGAGAGAACAGCGCCCGCCGAGGCCGTCTCAACTCTAAAAGCCCTATCAAATGTCCCCTCAAATCGAGGGGACGTTTGATAGGGCTTTTAGAGAACAACTGGCGCAAGCGTGGTAAACGGAGCATGAAAAGGAGACTTTCAAGATATTCCTCTAGAGGGAACGCGACACTTTCAAACCAAAGCCCTACGTTGAACGCAGCCTCCTTTCATCGGTGGGCAAGGTGCTTCTTCGAGTTGGCCCTGGTAGCGCTTTCTGACCAAGCGCCCATCGACGCGGCGCAACTTCGCTGCTGAACCTGTTGGGTTCCCGTTGGGTTGCAGCAAGCACCTGCCGCACATCGTCACATCGCGCCGATATCCTCTTCCGCTTCCACTCCTCCCGTCCAACGCCACACAACGATAGTCCATGGCAGCCAACGCATAACCCGGCACTCCCCTCATCGAGGAGTTCAAGGGTGGAGACAGCCATGCCATCCTTGTCCAGGTCAAGGATGCGTGCGGGCATGATCGTCCGAGAATTTGTCTTCGATGCTGCTTTGGAAGTCGGAACGGCGTCATGTAGTCACGACAAGCCGCCAGGAGCCTTAGCAACAGGATTGACGCGCGATCAGCGCGCCCAAGCCGCCAAGTAGCACCCTGAACTCTGTGGAGACTACCATGCAGCGGCGATTGCTGGCGTCAGCTACGCGGATGTGGCCGCTACTGCGGAGAGGCGTTGTGTTGGCGTCACGTTCAAAGTATCTTCCGCAATCAGGTGTGCATAAATTTAGCAGCAAACGCGGATACGGGCATCACTGCTGATGCACAGGGCACGATACTGCTGTACGTCTCCTAGTCCATACTGGTAGGGGTCAGGTTTGGGTTGTAAAGTGTAGACGGCCCTCCGTGCCCGTGGACGTCCCCAATTGTGGATGCGTTTACCATTGAGCGAAGCCCTACAGCAGTGACATTACGTACACACAACATGCACGTACCTCTGCTTGCCTCGAAACGCAAACCACTCATCACTTGACCACTGCTTTTCGCATTAGTCTATTTATTTAGTATACTTTCGTAAAATTGAACAATCAGTCGCCGCGAACTGAGGGAGGGTTCGGTAGGCAGAAGGCAAGTACGCATCCTTACATAGGCCACACGTCTTTCACACATCATGAGTAAGCCATGCGATGCCCAACAAAAACCTGTGATTGCCGTGAAAAAGCGGCTGCTGTGTATTTTCTTGGATGCGCCACTCTGGCCTTTTTCTTGTGACAATACGACGTTACCATGTTTTGCGGCAGGCGGAATGGTGCGCACTACCTTCTCTCGTATCCCCCTTCCTCGTAAAGAGACAAGTCCCCCCGCCCCCGTGCCCATGCAGACAAAAGCGAACACTGCTAGTCAAGATGCCAAACGTCACTGGAAGCCTACATGCATTTGAATCTCAGCTATAGCTGATGTACAACAGCGAAATCGCGTACCTTAGGGAGCGCAAGCTTTTTTTCTGTCCAGAAACCACAACTACAGCCGCTCCCATGCCCACGCGAAAAAAGCACAAAAAGCCCTAAGGTATGCTCCTCGCGTTCACCACTTGATTTATTTCTTGCACCTCCTTGGACACAAGGATGTCCCAACAAGTTTGTTTTTTTTCGGGACACCCCCTTTCCCCCCCTCCCCCGATCCCGTGCCCACGTAAAAAAACACCCGTGGTAGGCAAGACGCGTCATTCAAGGGATTCTATCCTCTCCTTCACCAATTGAATTATTTCCTTTCCCTGTTGGACTTCTGAGTTGCCGCGAACGCCGAGGCTTGCTTCGCCTTATCCATTTGAATTCTTTCCTTTCCCTGTTGGACTTCTGAGTTGCCGAGAACGCCGAGACTTGCTTCGCCTTATCGCTGAAGCACTGATGACAAATTCCAACTCCACCCAACTTCTCACACTGAGTGCACCGACAGACAATTTTGACTGTCCTCCCCCGAGGCTTACTCTTCCGCATAGGGTTGGTTGGGGTACGACGGTCACACATTCTCGACATGCAACAGAAGCGTTGTGTTCCTCTCAGAGTTTGAAGGTTGCCACCCGCCGACTTAATCCTGAATATCGCCACTGGAAGGGTGCCTTTACGCCCCCGACCCCCCCTTTCGGCGTTGCCAATGTTGCACGAAGACATGAGAAAGCAGCTAAGCTCCCTCATCCAAACTGATCTTGGCTGCTTTTCTATGGTGGCCAAACACTCGCCCTCCTCTCGCAGCCCCTTGAGAAGCAGTCCATCGGCAGTTTCTTCTCCTTCGAACACCCCCCTTTCCTCCAATTGCTCGATCGCCTCCTTCACCTCACTCTGCATGTGTCTCAACCACCAGCGAAACATCAACCACGCGTTTGTTCAAGCCTGCATGAACTTCTGCTGAAATAGACGCCGCCAAAACTAGTTTTTAGCACGGTGTTGTGTCTGGTACGCACCGTCGTGCTGGTCCGAGATATCTACTCCCCCCGTGAACTTGTTGTAGTGGAATCTACACCAAGGCTGGAGGCCGTGGGCCTTCTTCGACTGTCCCGCCACGTGTTTGCTGTCGGTGTGGACGAATACAGCGAGAGCGCACGGGGCCGAATGTATGAAGTTCTGTGTCAGCATGATCGGGGTATGAACCTCAGCAGCGTCTAGACACGTACACACCCGTATAACCAACCCCTGGACACATGTCGTGCCAAGAATATCAGGGCCATACGCATGTCATAAACGCCGCCCCCACCTGTACTCCTTCGGTAGAAAGTGCTTCAGGCTAAGGTGGATTGTGGACAAACATTTGACGAGCTTGGAATCCTTCCACTGCACGAACACCAAGGACCCGAACCTCGCGAACACCATCTTGCCCTTCTTCCTGACATACTGTCTCGTGGTAGACCAGTACTGGATCGCCTCTTTCGATCCGCGGTGTGTATCCCTCAGAGTTCCGACGGCAAAAACCCGTGCCACAACAGATACATGAAGAGGATGTGCGAGGTGCAATAATTGTCGCAGGCCATATAGGCTCCTGACCTAAACAACTGCGCCCCAAGTGCCGGGCACGCGTGGAACAGGACAGAAATCACCATTCGGCATACTCGCCCGCAGGGACAATTTGCCCACATGCGAATCCTCGGATCTCCGGTGTAGCCGCCGTCCGTGTATCCCGTGAAGCAGTACCCGCTCCAGCAACATACCCCCAAATCTTTACCCCTGGAAAAAGTGTGGTATGCATACGTCGGCGGGGGAGGTAGCGGGGGTGGTAAGCTAAGTCGACTGGTTCGAAAGCATCTATAGTGCCATAATAGTCAAAGAGTCACACGCAACTTAGGAACGTAGCATGCCATTTCATCACTAACACGGAATACAAATCTTTCCTTCCATGGACGAATGGAAGACAACCACGGAAAAATTGATCGATTTGGGTGGGGGGGGGGGCCTGTGGACGGGGCTTGGGCATGGCACAACGTGTCTCGGCCCTACACGGTACACGCTGTTTGTACACAGTGCATGCTGTCCGTGAGCTACACTCACCATTCGTGATAGGCTTTTTCGGCATATGCCTCACCATGAACTTCGCGGAACGGCTGACACAATTGACCATCTGCTCATCGAAGGAGATCCATCGACACACCAGAGCGGCTTTACTCCTCGCCGAGTTCAACATGGACTCCACCTGACTACCAGTAGACAACAAGACGAAGGCGCGGCAGGAGGCGGGGAGCGACCATGGATGTGACCGGGGTGGGGGTGGGGGTGGGGGTAGGTGGCGTTGGTGCCTCCTGCATTCGACGAATGAATTGCCTACCGTATGGTGTACCATGTTTTACCCCGTACATAGGGCAAGAGTTGAAAACGGGGGGTGATATTATTTGGGCAGTATAACTCCCGGCTGGGGGAAAAACAGTTTTTTCATGGCAGCAAGTTCCACATTCACCTACATGCTCTTGGTGTAATGTTAACTTGGAAGTGGCAATTAATATTTTGGGTTTGTCTGCCAGACGTTGTGTGGGTATCCGTGTTTGGGGGGGGGGCGTGTTTCTGAATATGTGAAAACATGTGCCCCTCTTTTCGACCGTTGTGTTTTTGTCGTTGGGGAACGAATCCTAGCAGATTCCGACAAGTACTATCCAGGCACGGCCTCGCACTCAAAACCGGGCGCCAAAAACCTTATGGGCGCCAAATACCAACTGTCATTGCATAGAGATATCTCCAATCTCTACGGACA
The DNA here is from genome assembly GCA_902602495.3 of Ectocarpus sp. CCAP 1310/34. Taxonomy (NCBI): domain Eukaryota; class Phaeophyceae; order Ectocarpales; family Ectocarpaceae; genus Ectocarpus; species Ectocarpus sp. CCAP 1310/34. Next base: position 110,422 of record CACKRE030004666.1, on the reverse strand, counting down.
AGCCATCTTGACAATTCATACCGGATATGGTGTAACGAATCCCAACCCTCTCAAACGGTCCCGTCCTGCAATCGTTTTGGAGCCGCCGAGCTTGCCATGTGAAAAAAACGGCCGTAGGTCAGGAGGAACATGTCTCGCGGAAGGCAAGCACGGACGAGCTTGCAGTCGTGGAAGGAGTGATAGCTCCAGTGGTCCTGCAGCTCCGCCAACTGGACCTGCCCGATGGCAAGGGTGATCCCGATGACACCTAGCATCATCTTCGTGGTGATTGCCCCCCACGGCCACACATATTTACCTTTCTTCTCTTTCTTGTCGCGGTGACGCTGCTCCTGTCCTGTGGGGTTCTTCGTGTTCGTGCAGAACTTGAAGTAATCGTTTATTTGTCGCGACGGTGGCCGTGGGTGGTGGGCGAGTGCGAATGGGTTATCAAGAATGTTCAGAAAGTGAATTGAGAGTGTCCCATGCGCCACGACCCAACCACCCATTACGGTTCAATCACGGCATGAACACGTGACGAACAGCCCCCCCCCAAAAGCAAGAAGTGCTACCATTATCAACGACACAACAGGAACGAGCGCTTGCACAAACCTTCAGGACCAGGTGTGAGATCACCGCCGCCGGGAACATGATGCAGAAGAACGTGAACGCCAGCTCCCCTAGTCCATCCGCCGAGCACCTGCCCAGCTTCTCGGGGTCAAACATCGGCAGCGCACCCAATGTTTTCTTCGACGGTTTGAACTTCAAATCGTGTCCCTCTCCCACTTTATTACGGTGGCAATCGTAGTACCCGCGCCCGTCTCCTCGGTAGGAGCCTTCACCGTCAAAATCAAACCCATCACCCCCAAATGAGCCCGCAGCACCGCCCCCCGCTCCGGTATGACTGCTGTCGTTATCTGCTGCACCCTCTCCCTCACGCCTATTCCGCACGGTGCTTCTCCTACTGCTGTCGCAGTCTCCACCGCTATCTCCACCACGGGCATCCTTACCGCTGCATTGGCCGCCGTCGTATCCAGCCGTACGATCTGCATCTTTCATGCCGCGTGTTATCCAGACGTGCTCGTCGGCGGTATCTAGCCCCTCCTCGCCCTTCTCCTCCTCGCCTTCCTCACCACCCCCCTCCGGAGCATCCTGATGGACCTTCGACTTGGCCATGTTCTTTTTCTGTTGTGGACCATGACAGGGAAACAGCCGGTTATTGCAGGGAACAGGGTAGGGGCGTGGGTGGCTAAAGGTCAGGGGCCATTGTTCCCATCGCATCACGTGATCGAAAGATTGTGGACGGGCGTTTTGCATACGATGGTAAGGGAGTGCAAGGACGAGGTGGACACACCAAGAGGAAGATATGGGGCGTGGGGGCGGGGGGAGACGGAGAGACGGAGAAAGCATATCGCACACCCACAGTAGCATCACACACGCTGCTGATAGCTACGAAACAAGATGATTTACAGCAATACACGTTTGCAGAGTAGGAGAAGCGACAACAAGCATACACTAAAGTGGTGCACCATCAAAATTAAATTTCGTGCGAGGGACACAAAAAACAATACCCCCGACGCGCGGTGGTGTGCGTAAATGATGTCAATACTCCGTGTACATTTAACTTTAGATTTCGCCGAACGAAGTCGTACCTCTGTAGCTTTCGTGCTGCCGTTGTGGTTCCAAACGACAACACACCACACCGGAAAGCGGCGAGCGCTTACCGAAAAAAAAAAACTCCTAGAAATATCAATGCATACATCCTTACCTTGCGGTCGTTTCGGAAGTCATGTATGTGTTGCACAAACTCGAAGACGAACTTCAGGGCCGCCTTTCCCCAGCCCTCCGGTATCTTGTACACCATAGCGTTGATCTGCTGAGGGCTTTTGATAGTCACGGACGGCTCGTCGTAGTCTGCCAAGTCCCCCGGAAACTCGCCGTCGCTACCGCCGTCACTCATCTCCTCGTCCCCCTCAGGGTCCTGTGCGTATTGCGTTTCGTCATCACGGCAGTTTTCACCCCTACCGTAAGTACGGTTTTGGCCACCCTTGTCCACCATAGCGTTGATCTGCTCAGGGCTTTTTATGGTCACGGACGGCTCGTCATAGTCTGCCAAGTCCCACGGAAACTCGCCGTCGCTACCCCCGTCACTCATCTCCTCGTCCCCCTCAGGGTCCTGTACGTATTCCGTTTCGTCATCACGGCCGTTTTCACCCCTACCGCAAGTACGGTTTTGGCCACCCTTCTTACTGTGCATGCTACAGAGCACACCACAGGGAGATTTCGCCTCGGCCCCGCAGCGCTGCCCTTGCCTGTTCCCGCTGGCGAATAAAGCATGGCAAGTCTCGCGGCGCTTGCGCTTTCCATGCTTCTTTTTCGACGGATCTACGCCGGCAGCACCTCCTTCTAGCGTCCCCGACTTCGCCGCATCTGAAGACAGCTCTTGCGCTTTGCTGCTGGAGAGCTTCGTTGGCGTTTCCGCCGGCGTCGGCGACTCATTCGCCCCGGTCGTCGCCGGCATGCTGCTGGCAGAAGGAAGTGTGGCGGGCTTGATTGCCGCTTTCCCCGGCGGCGCCTCCGGCTTTGATACGCCGGTGGGTGCGGTTGTGACTGACCGGGCACCTCCAGCAGAACGGGGAGATCGCACGCTGCTGTTTGTCTCGGTTTCGTTATCATCATCAGTGTCGAGAGCAATGGGAGAGCCCCGGTGTTTCGTCGAACGCTTGTCCGATGTGGTTGGACACGGGAAAAAATCGTCTGCAGCCTTCCTTTGCCCAAAAACAGACTCGCCGGAGGAAACCCCGTGCGAGCATGTACGGCAATGCCCACGGCACGAGTTCTTGTGGGATCACCATAGCGCTGAAGTGGTTCAGCTTTGTTTCCGCCACGTTGCTGCTGCTCGGGTTGCGACCCTCAGCATTACTATCTGCACCGTAGCCCCCGCAGTCATTGTACACAAGGTGCAGAAAATCCTTCCCAGATTGCCAACGAAACAGCCCGTGGTCTTGCCTACTTCCACGATTCGAAGCCCACCTCCAGCTTTTGCTTCCCAGACCACGATATTCCACTCCTTCACCTCAGCTACCAACGCCAGCTGACATACCGCCAAATAATCATACCCCAGTTGTTTGTGGATGTCCCCTACCACCTCTCGCACAGTCTCCACTGGTTTGCGTCTTGTAGCTCGACCGGATGAGGAGGTGCGCTTTCGGTAGAAACCCTTGTCGAAGTTGAGATTTGAGTAGCATTCTTCCTCGGACACCGTGTTGGTCATTAACTGACCGTAGTCCTCAGCGAAAGCAACTGCTGCCATTCCATCCACCATTTCTTGGCGGGTCTCTCTTGTCTCCTCAGGTGTTGCACTCACGACGCTATCTCGCTCGGGGTGCAGCAGCCTGTAGATGCTGTGAAGTGAGCAATTGCCGTCACCCCGGCCTCCAGCACCGTGCACTTTGCCGTGTCCTCCCCGGAGGGAACTGGGAGGTCACCGCTATAACGCTTTGAGGCTGCATGCAGAAGTTGTCGGCCGTACGTTTGCGCATCGAGACCACGAGTGGCGGAGGGTGTGTGTACTGTGTGGTGTATTGCGCCGCGTACGGTACGCGGCACAGCGATGAAAGTGGGATACTCATTGGCTGACCTCACAGTCTCGCATAGCACGAAATCGCGCCATGAACATTATTGCCTAAAAAATGAACTTTAGGGTATGGTAAATCTCTGTAGGGTACACGGGTGTCACAGAACTTCTGTGAAATCTCTGTAGGGTACGAGGGGTGAAACAGAACTTCAGTGAAATCTCTGTAGGGTCCGAGGGGTGTTACAGAACTTCTGTAAAATCTCTGTAGGGTACGAGGGGTGTCACAGAACTTCTGTAAAATCTCTGTAGGGTGACATTAGGTGTCACAAAACTTCTGCAAAAAAAATCTCTGTAGGGTACGAGGGGTGTCACAGAACTTCTGTACTGTAGGGTACGAGGGGTCTGCCTTGTTTTTACTCCTCCGGTCCCCTGCATGCCGTGCTTCTTGTTGAGGTGTGTGTTGACGTTTCTGCGGTCTCCTCTGGAGCACGGAACCACCTTCTTCGTACTGCGGCAGTGTGCGCTTGCCAGGCAGTAGTACCTGCGGTTCGTGCGTTCGCTCTCCTCCGGGTACATTCCGAGCGAGTACTTTAAGTGTGCGCTTGCCAGGCAGTTGTACCTACTGTGGTTCGTGCGTTCGCTCTCCTCCACGTACACTCCGAGCGAGTACTTTTAGTAGTACCTGTGGTTCGTGCCTGGCATGCGCACACTGCCGCAGTACGAAGAAGGTGGTTCCGTGCTCCAGGGGAGACCGCAGTAACGTCAACACACACCTCAAGAAGAAGCACGGCATGCAGGGGACGGGAGGAGTAAAGAAGGCAGCCAAAAAATGGCAGACCCGTCGTACCCTGCAGAGATTTCACAGAAGTTCTGTGACACCCCTCGACGCGGACGCCCTTCGTTACATAAGCCGGGGGCGCTTGGAAGTTATCCACAGCAGCAGCGATGTCGGCATCCACCTTCGCTACTACCTCCCCGTTCTTGTGGGGGACGAGTTTCGCGCCGAGTACCGGCACGCCCTCAGTGCTGCTGTTCGAGCCTTGCTGCTGGTTGCTCTCGGGCGTGCCTTCGTTTGTCTCGCCCTCGCCACCTTCACCCGCCACCGTATCAACCACCGCACCCGTGTTTGAGTTTGGCGGGGTGGAGGAGCTGCCGAGCTCCGCAGCAGCGTTCATGTTACCCTCTCGACCTCACACAGGACAGTTCACAGAAGTCAGAAGCTACCGATCTCGGTGTCTGCGTTCTGTCTATAGCTAGCTGTGTGTGTTTTTTTATTATTAGCATCGACCGCGCTAACCGGCTGACCAATTACAAGACGTCAGTGCCAGCGGGTAAAAACCAAGGTTCCTGGAAGGGGGACCAAATTCGAAGAATGCGCAATGCGCTAGATGCGAATGCCAATACGACTCTCTCTACATATATTTTGTTTCACGCAGACACACATCTCAGCTACACAAATGCCCTCGCTCGAATCTAGGAAGCCACTGATGGAAAGAGCGGAGGACAGCAAAAGGGTTGATTCAAGCCCAGCCGAAGCCAGGGTATCGTGGTATGCTGCATCTCCCAATTTATTTGATAATCGTGCACTCCCAAGTGTCAGCAGCTAGNAGCTCCACACATGCCCTCGTCCGAACCTAGGAAGCCACTGATGCAAAGAGCGGAGGACAGAAAAGGGCTAACTCAAGCCCAGCCGAAGCCAGGATATCGTGGTATGCTGCATCTTCCAATTTGATAATCGTGCACTCCCAAGTGTCAGCAGCTAGGTGACTCAAACAAAATAGCAACACATTAACTGCCATAGCTCCACACATGCCCTCCCCCGAACCTAGGAAGCCACTGATGCAAAGAGCGGAGGACAGGAAAAGGGCTAACTCAAGCCCAGCCGAAGCCAGGATATCGTGGTATGCTGCATCTTCCAATTTGATAATCGTGCACTCCCAAGTGTCAGCAGCTAGGTGACTCAAACAAAATAGCAACACATTAACTGCCATAGCTCCACACATGCCCTCCCCCGAACCTAGGAAGCCACTGATGCAAAGAGCGGAGGACAGGAAAAGGGCTAACTCAAGCCCAGCCGAAGCCAGGATATCGTGGTATGCTGCATCTTCCAATTTGATAATCGTGCACTCCCAAGTGTCAGCAGCTAGGTGACTCAAACAAAATAGCAACACATTAACTGCCATAGCTCCACACATGCCCTCCCCCGAACCTAGGAAGCCACTGATGCAAAGAGCGGAGGACAGC